>CM077817.1:21580000-21795000 GCA_039764185.1 Tamarix austromongolica | reverse complement strand
TTTTTCATTTTTTTCCTTTTGTTTTACTAAAGACCTCTTATAGGATATCATTTAAATTAATCTCAATTTCTTAGAATTTACTTTAAATATTTTTTTCAGATATTTTTTGAGGTGGTCTTAAATATTTTTTGAGGTTATATTATGTATTTTGATAAATAATAAAAATTATCGCGTTCTTTGGTATTTTATTTTGAAAATTTTTTGGAATATTTAAATAGTATATATATTGATTTTATATCTTCGATTGTAAAACAATTTTCATTAAATGGGATTTTGATAAAATCATCCTTTAATATGTTACAAAAATGCATGTATAGATTGAGTTTAATTAAGCTTAATTATTTATTTAATTATTTATGCATGTATTATATGATTGATTTGGATGGGTTAATTGTATAGTATATGCTGAATTCTAAAAAATTAGATTTTTGTCTCGCTTATGTTTGGATTTTTTGGGTACATCTGATTAAGCTATTTTTGATAAATTGATTTTACAATGTGCTTTAAAATGTATCAAATTTCATGTTGGAATTTTTTCGTTTGAGAAATCTATGTGAAATTAATCGAAATTGAAAATTTAGGTCAAAACTCTTGTGTATTTAAATTAAATTGTGTAATTGAGTTATTTTATTAAATTAATTATATAATTTGCATTAGAATATGTTTAATTTTATTTCTGATAATTCAATTTATATATTTTAGCAAGAATTAACTGAATTTACATTCCAGACTCAAAAAACTAAATTTTATTAAATTGGGGTTTTCCTTTATTGTTTTTGATCAATTGATCAATTGAGTATGCAATATGTTATGAAATAGGTCTAATTATGTAATCCTCCAAAATTTTCAAAACCCTATAATTTAATAAATAAATTTTATTTAGGATAAATTAGCCTTTAAATTTATTTAATTTAATTATTTTATGGATTTTGAGTATATAAAATTGGATATAAATATTTAATAAATTAAAATAAATATTTTATTAATTTATCATACCCTTTTTATTTAAATAATTTTCTAAACTATTATTTTACTAAAATTATCCTTTTTAAACCCTTATATTTTAATGGTATTAAAATAAATTTATTACCCAAAAATATTGTATTTTATTAAATTATTTTATTTAATCCCACTCTCCTTTTTCTTTTTCGTTTTCCCCTTTTTCCTCCTCCTTTTCCTCCTTTTTCTCTTTTCTTTCATTTTCCTTTCCTTCCTTAGGCCGCTGGCCGACCTGCCCTTCCCCTCCCACGCATTGGGCCTCTGGCCCATCTCTCTTCCTCTACCCCTCTCCTTCTCCCTCACGCATTGCCGACCCGCCTCCCTCCTTCTTTTCTTTTCTTTCTTCCTCGACCGGGCCAAACTGCTCCTTCTTTCCCTTCGGCCGGCCTACTCTCCCGACGCACCCATCCCCCCAACTCTTCTTTCTTCTTCCCTTCTTCTTCTTCCTCTTTCCCCAGCGAGAATCCTGGCCATCCTCCGCTCTCTCCGCCGCCCAACCTGCTTCCCCCTATCCCTCTCTCTCTCTTGCGTCGTTTTCCTGCACCATACTGACCCCACCATCTCTCCCTCTCCCTCTCCATGCCTTACCATCCCTCTTCTTCTCCCTCTCCCTGCCACCGCCATTCCTCTACCACCCTATCGCCACCCCTCGAGCACCTTATCCCCTCCTCTCTCTTCCTCTTCTTTTTCTTCTTCCTTCCCTGCCTCATTCTGCATTTCTTGTTGAGCCCTCCATGCTCCCCAACCCTCCTTTTCTCCCTTTCTTCTCCTCCCCTCTCTCCCCTTTTTTTTGTTTCGCCACCTATCTCCGCTCTGTCGCCGCCTCAATAGCCACCTTCACCACCCCTGCCACCCTCTACCTCACCCTGACCAATCAGAGCACCCCTCGAGCCACCCCGCAACCTTCTTCCTCCTCCCCTCTTCTTTTTCTCTTCTTCTTCTCCCTTCTCGGCAGCCACCCTATAGCGCCGCCATCCCGCCGCTTATGCCGCCGTCTAAGCCACCAAATTAATCCCTGCAACCCCCTCTACCACCCCCAATCCTCATTTTCCCAAAAACACCACCCGAACGCCTCCATTTTCCCTCCCCCTTTTCCTTCCTCACCAGCCCCCATCTCGACCTCCCTCCTCGGCCACCACCTTTGCAGCCTCGCTGCCGCCGCCTCCGCCGCTTAGCCGCCCTCAACCTATCCCCGACCACCACTTACACTCCCTCTCTACCTCTACACCCTTCCCTTGCCCTAAATCCTCCCCTAACCGCCTCATTTCCTAGCCCCAAACCACCAACCCAAAAACACCACTCCCTCCTCCCATTCTTGCCACCTTCTAGCCTTCCTCCTCATTTCCTTGCATGCAGCTCATGCTGCATGAGCAGCATGAGCTGTTGTCTTTGTTGATTAATTTGGGTAATAAATTTTAAGGTATAATAATATTTAATTTAAGTATTTGATTAATTAAGTGTTATAAAGCCTTATACTTTGATTTTTATTAATTCTAATGTAATAAGTCTTGATATTATTTTTAGGTATTGGTTTTGATAATCAAAGCTTGAACCTTTAACAGGAATACCGGTAAGGTTCGTTTTTGCGAGAATCGAGGTAACCATTAAATCCCACTTAAACGTATGGATTAACGTATGTTAGCATATTAGGATTTTTAATATGTTATTATATGTTTTTTTAATGTCATATGCATATTTTCTTGTGATGTTGGATGAAAAGAAGCATGTTAGGTTCGTATGGAAATATTGTTTAAGGTAAGGGTTTGTGTAACACCCCAAAATTCACCCCTTTTTTTTTTTAAAAGCGGAAGCAATTAAATTAGAAACACTGAAAACCTGTGAATTCTGGGGATGTTACCGCCACACTTAGTACCAGACCGGTTCACTCCTACCGTTCCAGTACCAAGTGCTAAGGCTAAGAGAACAGCTCATAAAAAATCCAAATTCTTAAATACAGTAATTCGGAACGTATAAGTATTTATTCAATTCAAAATACGAAGGTAGTTTTTCAGGGAAAAGAAATAACTAAAATCATAAAATTGTTTACGAGGTTTCCAACATAATTAAAAGAAACTGGAAATGAAATCTCGATGGAAAACCAGCCACTCCACTCTGAAACAGATTCGGTCCGATCATCACTCAGCCCCACCTGATGTCCCATAGACATCTATCGCATCAAAATAAACATCTCCTACCTGCAGCAAGTCAGATGGGCCTTCTACTCGTGGGAATGAGCAGCACCCATGAAAAGGGTGATCAGTACGCTACGTACTGAGTAAGGTAACCGAATACTAAGGCCAACACATTCACACATCAAATCACACAGATAATAGACATCATAAAATTCCAACTACACATGTGAAACATCAAAGCATATAATGAAATCCATAGTATAATATCAACAAGTCCACATATCAGGTCCAAAAAGATCTGGATTAATGGTTTAGTCTTTCTTTCATCATAAGTCGATACACGTCATGCTATTTATTCAATCCATGCGAGTACAGGAACACCCCACTATTATAACCGGTGGGCCGGTCACACATAGAGCATCATGCCCTAACCACTATTATTACCGGTGGATCGGTCACACATAGGGTACAACCCTAACCACTATTCCTGACCGGTGGATCGGTCTGGTTCCTGCTCGCATGGTGTTCCACTGTAAGTAATTAGTATCTTTTAAGAGCTTTAACGATTCTGGTTTGTGTTTATTGAGCTCGAGTCACCCCACTATTTTTACCGGTGGGCCGGTCACATATAGGACCTCATGTCCTAACCACTATTATTACCGGTGGATCGGTCGCACATAGGGTAAAACCCTAACCACTATTCCTGACCGGTGGATCGGTCTGGACTCGGCTCAATAATCTTCCACTTTAAAAGATTAGTGTCTTAAATATTTTATTCATAAATATTTACCATGCACATACATTTGCCCATTCATAAATACTTGCCATGCACATACATTTGCCCATTCATAAATACTTGCCATGCACATACATTTGCCCATTCATAAATACTTGCCATGCATATACATTTTCCCAGACATGCATGACTAAACCCATGTAAACCACACCTCCATGTAACCCTAGCTCCCATGCAAACTCTAACTCCACGTAACTACACTTACATGCAAACCCTAGCTCCCATGCAAACCCTAACTCCACGTAAACATACTTCCATGCAAACCATAATACCATACCATATTACGCAAAACCAATACCCATACCATAACATGCAAAACCAACACCCATACCATATCATGCAACACCAATACCCATACCATAACATGCAAAACCAATACCCATACCATATTATGCAAAACCCTAACACCATACCCCATTTTATGTAAAACCCTAACACCATACCATCTCATGCAAAACCCTATCACCACATTGTTACACTACCCATCATTATTTTACAACCCTAACATGCATGTCTTAAGGCCACATTGCATATCATCACTTACAAATAAAACACATCCCATATAACAACCCAAGATCATACATGAACTCCACATCATATCATATACAACATAATTAATGATGATAACATAGAATACATGGCATATGCAACACATAATACATATAGACATACAATGGCCTTAGTAAACCCTTACCTAAAATTTCACCGGTCTTGGAGCAAGTTCCTATACCACTTGAAGGCTTGGGTTGGGCTTACCTTGAGTTGGCAGGAAGTGGCGGCACCGGCGGTGGTGCACGGCGGTGGCCGGAAAATGGGTCTAAGAGTGAAAAGATGAAGCACAAGAGAGGAATAGCAAGGGAAAAATTAGAATAAGGTTATGGTTCGGTAGAGGAGGATTATATGGAGTTTTTGGGTGGTTCAGATGGCAGTGGAAGTGGCGGAAACGGCGGCGGACAGCGACTTAAGGGTTTCGGGATAAAAATTCAGGCGAGACAGGCAGTCAATTTGGCACGGCTATGGAGGCCCGTGCAAGAAGAATCGAGAGGTGAAAATGGTTTAGTTAATTAGAGTGACTTTCAGGGAAGAAAATGAAATGTTTCGGTGGCGCTGAGGTTGGCTAACGGTGGAGAAATCGGCGTCTAAAGTCTCGGTGGTGGCAGCCTTCGTCGAGGGTTTTCGGGGAAGAAAATCTTCCACAACTCCTACCACGAGGCTATTTATAGATTGAAGATGGTATAATAGGGTTTTGGGGGTTGGCAGGAAGCTAGAGGGTGCGAGAATTTGGGCAGCCGGCGGCGGAAAACGATCGGGTATCGTTTGGTATATTTCGGAATTTCGCGAGGCTGGGGAGAGGAAACGGGCGAGATTTAATGCCGAATAATTATGCAAATTTATTTCTGGAGTTAAGAGGAAGACAATGAGGCAAGAAACGGTCGGTATTAATCACCGTATCCGGAGATGCCATTGACGGGGTCGAAAGGTGCAGCAGCGTCGACGGAGGAGGAAGGAGGAAGAAGGAAGAAGGAAAGGAGGCGGACCGGTCGGCCGGGGAAAAGAAAAGAAAAGGGGAGAACCGGGCGGTTCGCGCGCCGGTTAGGCCCTCACTTATCGACACGCAGCATCTCGACATTAAATCGTCCAAAACGACGCGTCTGGGAGCACGCAGGAAGAAGGCCAGCCACGCTGGGCCGCGGGAGAAGAAGAAGGAGAAAAAGAAGAGGATTGGGTCGCGCCAGGCCCAATCGGCGGAAGAAGGAGGAAGAAAGAAAAGAAAGAAAAGGAGAAAGGAAAAAGAAAGAGGAAAAAGGAAAAAGGAAGAAAATAAGGATTTGGGTTTAAATAAATTAATTAAAATATTTTGGATATTTAATATAAAATATTTGAATAAAATAATATTTAAATCCCTTTTTAGGCTAAATTAGGATTTTTAAAAGATTTTCCATAAATTCCATTTTAATTAGCAAAACCCCCCTAATTTTCTTCCATTAAATTATTTACAAAATTAACATTAATTTAAAACTATTTCTCCTCATTATTTTAAATAAAATAATTTATTTAGTTAATTTGTAAAATAAAATCCTTAATTAGCTAAAATACCCAATTTCTCTTAATTAACATACTTATAAATTTATTCTTGATTTTTCCTAATTAAATTCCTTTTATTTTAAATTAAATAATTAATTTAATTAATTTTATTATAAGAAAACCTCATTTAAATATAATATTTAAGATTAGAATTTTTCGGGGCATTTCAGTTTGGTTGTTAAGGAAAATGTTAAGTATTATCCATATGGTATTATGATATTGTGATCTTTAACGCGTGGTTAATATTGTGTGAGCCTTAGGGGTATTTAAGTAATGTATCTTGTACGAGAATATGGCCTAATATATAGATATATGGGTGTTAATAATATTATATTAATTATAAGAGTTATGGATGAGGTGTTAATATTAATATTTTATGTAGTAATAATAATAATTTAATATAAGTGGTGTACTAAGGGGCAAAATGGTAACTTTGAATTAAAAAGGGTATTATGGTAATTTTGGAGGTAAGGGTAAAGTGGTAAATTTAAGTAAAAAGGGGTAAATTAGTAATTATGTAATTAAGGGATAATATGGTAATTTTGGAAGTTAAGGGAAAAAATGGTAATTTTGTGATTAAAGGGTAAAATGGTAATTTTGTAATTAAAGGGGCAAAATGGTATTCTTGTGATTAAAGGGCAAAGCGGTAAATTTGTGATTAAAAGGCAAAATGGTAATTTTGTGATTAAAGGGGCAAAACGGTAATTTGGAAATTAAAAGAGATAAAATGGCAATTTTATAATTAAGGATAAAATGGTAATTTTATAAGTGAAAGGGTGTTATAGTAATTTTGGAAGTAAGGGGTAAAATAGTAATTTCGTAATTAAAGGAAAAATTGGTAATTTGGAAATTAAAAGAGGTAAAATGGTAATTTCATAATTAAGGATAAAATGGTAATTTTATAAGTGAAAGGATGTCATGGTAATTTTTGGAAGTTAAGGGGTAAAATGGTAAATTTGAAAGTAAAGGGGTAAAATGGTAATTTTGTAAATAAAAGGGGTAAAAGTGGAAATTGGAAAGAAGCAACTTAGTAATTATAATAATTGAGAAGGGTAAAATAATAATTTAATAAAAGAGAAGGGTAAAATGATAATTTAATAATGGAAAGGGTAAAATGGTAAATATGATAAATGTGAAGGGCAATTTGGTAATTTAACCAACTAAAGGGGTAATTTGGTAATTAGGATAATGAACGAGGGTAATTTGGTAATTTGACTAATCAAATGGTAATTTGTTAATTATAATAAAGGAAATGGGCAAATTGGTAAGCTAACCAACCAAATAGAAAATATATTAAGTGTAACAATTACAAATTGTGATTAGTGGCCTAATAACTGTGAGAGATAGCTCGGTAACCTAAACCGAGAAAGGGTGTAGCTAAGGTCGAATGTGTGCTATGTGTCCTACATGCCTTGGATGTCCTATATAATTTATATGTCGTGTTCTACATGCTATTATTTTAACTGTTTCATGTATGGTGTGGCTTGGAACTGAGATGTGTTCATGTGCCCTCTTTTGGTATATGATAATACAGATATGTTGTAAGTTATGATGTGATGTGATGTGGCCTTTTAGAACATACATGCTAGGATAATTAATGTGGTGATGTGGAATGGAGGCTTGAAAAAGAGAAATGGGATAGAAAGATAACCAAGGGGAAGTAAGTTGGCTAATGTAGGTATGGGAGGAACTAGGGTTTGCATGGGATGGTTAGAGTCTGCATGGGGGAAAACTTTACATATGGAAAGTTACATTGGGACGTGAGGAAGGTATTAGAAGTATCGTTAGGGTGTCTGGGGGCTTCGGGCGAAAAATAGTACGCGGGACAGCATAAGGGTCCGTAGGAGACTAATTTAGGGTTGGGAGGAAACCCTAATGTGAGAAGGTGGAAAAGAAAAAGAAAATAATAAAAATAAACGAGAATGAGTGGGGTAGAAAGTGAGGGTTGGATCTAAGTGTCGTGACGTGTGGGGTGTTAAGATAGTTGGGTTGTGTGAGGTAGAGAAGGATGGGCCACATAGGCCCAATTTAGGGTTTTTGGAGAAAACCCAAGAGTAAGGTGGTGAGTGGACTTTGAGGGTATAAAGTGTGGGCCTTGACCCACGCACTTAAGAATTGGGCTCCTTGTGTAAGAAAGTGGATTGAGGAAAGGATGTCGGGGCGAGTTAGGAGGCACAGAAGTCTCAAAATATGGGACGGGCCCTCCTGGGAGGATAAGTGTGGATATAGTTAGCCATGCATGTCGAGGGTGAAACACTTTCGAATAAGATACGATTAAGACACTAATCACTTAAAGAGGAAGATGTTGAGCTAGACCCAGACCGGTCCACCGGCGAATAATAGTGGTTAGGAGTGTTCTACCCTGTATGTATTTTCGGTCCATCGGCTATAATAGTGGGGGATTCCATGATCAATAAACCAAACGTAAAAACGATAAGACATAGGGAAGACACTAATCACTTATAGTGGAACACCTTGTGAGTCAGGGCCAAATCGGTCCACCGGCGAATAATAGTGGCCAGGAGCATTCTGCCCTAGAGACCGGTCCACCGGCGAATAATAGTGGTCAGGAGCGTTCTGCCCTATATGTATTTTCGGTCCATCAGGTATAATAGTGGAGTTCCCGCACTTACATGAATATTTATAATCTGAGATGATGGATTAATGATGGACTCATGGCCTTAAGGCTCTAAAAGTATCGATTATTCATGATGGCCTATTAATATTTGGTTAACTTGTTAAGTATGCGAATGGAAGAAAGTGAATGTTACGTATACACCATTAATATCTGATTGACTTGTTGAATATGTGAATGTGTAGATCTGAATATTATGTTTACACCTATCGTTATGTATATAGTAGTATATCATGTGTTACATTGCGTGCTTACTTTTAAGTGTGTTTTTAAAGGGTTACTCAATGAGTATTACCCCTTGTTGGTCATATTCAGTGTTACTCAAGTGGGCCATCGGGAAAGAACGTAAAGAACTATCCGGAACTATTAGGGTTTTAATCTGTCTCCTTTAAATTCACAATTTCAATGTATTTGTTGTCTTGAACCACCATTGGTGGATTATGCTCTTATAAAATGTTTACTTGCACTACTTTGATTTAATTATTAGTTGAGTTTCTCATAATTTGTATATTTCTCCTTTAGCCTTAGCACTTGGTACTGGAACGGAATGAGTGAACCGGTCTGGTACTAAGTGTGGCAGTAATATCCCCAGAATTCACGGTTTATTATTTTGCTTCCGTTAATTTTCTTTTAGTTAAACGAAATTTTTCAGTAGTGAATTTTGGGGGTGTTACAAATTATATTTCTAAACATTCAATTTGAATAAATTAATTAAATTCGATTGAATTATATTTTTGGGCCTAAAACCCTAGTGTCTAAAATAAAATCATAAAATTAGTTATTTGTATAGTTGTTTCTTCTAAGATTGGTTTTATAGAATTTTTTAAAATGGATTTAATTGCATTCTAGCACCTTTAATTTGGATTAATTGCTTTCAATTGTCTGAACTTGTATTTTGGGCTTCAAACCCCTAATCTTTAGACTAGTTTTTGAATTTCAGTTGTGTTTGATTCATTCACATATTAACTAATTAAATATGATTTTACATCAATTAAATTAAGTCTCTAACTTATCATTTGTATCAATTCTCTAAATTTGATTGGTTTGATGTTTTAGGTTGTCAACACTAATTGTTTAAGTGGGTTTTAATAAAATTTTCTTGTATTCCATAATTCTACATTTCAATTAGTTTTCTCGTGAAAAAATTTTATCGTTGCATAAACCAATCAATCAGTGTAACGCTTTGCAATTTTGATCTAATGAACATATAAGAACAATCGAATGGCTTAACAGATTAGTTGATGAATCATTTTACTAGTCAATGTGTTTACTCAAACCAATTAAACAATTTATATTAATGCATAAAGCATTTTGCACTTTAATTCAACCTATATCGCAGTTATTCAAACTATTTGATTAGTTTAAAGAACTAGTCAACTAGTTTGAGAAAACCAGCCAAAGTGTTCAGATAAAGGCAAACTTGGTTTCTATAAAAGTTCAACCCATGGCTTGTTTAAGTAAATTAGCTTATCGGTTTAGAAAACCATATGATTAGTTTACCAAACTAGTTGATGTGTTGAATTAGAGCCTAAAAAACTGTTCTTAGTAATGAAGATCCTTAGGAACCAGTCAATAAAGTTATGGTTTTGAAAGCACAAACCGATTGATCAATTTTGAAACCATTCGATTGGTTCTAGCTTAAACCAAAAACTTAGAAAAAGATTTGGAATTACATCAAATAAATTCTAAGTAATATTTTAAGAGATAATATCAAAAATGTTCATGCTCATACAACCTTACAATAATATAAATTTCTAATACTTAGGAAATTATACCATGAAGCTAAAGTCTTCAAGTCTTGAATATTTGTTTGGTCTTAATATGAAAGTGTGTAGACCAGCTTAAATTCTTTATCCATTTAGTTCTTGAATTTCTTTCAAGTTTGAAAGTCCTTATCACTTGATGGTAGGCTTGAGTGTGGTCCATTCTTGCATGCTCCTAGAAACTTGATTGCTCTTTTTATCTTTCTTTACACTTAGAATGTTTGATTGAGTGTGTTTATTATCAAGGTTACTTGTAAAGTTCATGCACATTTAAACACCCGTATTAAAACCCTAATTAAGTTGTTATCATAAAAATCAAGGATAAATATTGATTATCCTTGGAGGTTAATAGTGTACATGAGGGCACATATCTTAGTGGCTTGACATGGACACATACTTGCTTATTAGGTTTGGGGACGTGATATGGTGACACATCTTAAGGGCATACTATACTTTTGGATAGCAAGAATACTAGTTTTATCAAAGAAAGATCTTTATTTCTAAACTATAATCTACATTTCATACTGATATGCAAGTCATAACTAGTAACATAAGTTGACATGGAGTTGATAATCGATAACATAATAAAGTATTTAATATGAATCTCCTTTAACAAGTTTCAATCTACAAAGGTGATTATAACCTAAGTGAACCACAACCTCATGGTGATATGTAATCCATGAGTTAGGTAGTTGATTCCTCTCTCTATCATCTAGCTTGCATGTTACCAAGGCAACATGTTCCATGACTTGATATCCCTCCTTCCATAATGTGACTAACTTGCCCTAATGCTCTTTAGCCTTAAACTATGATTTTTTATGACAAAATATCTTACATGAATAAGCTAATCATACACCATCTTATTTTAGTATTTGATTGCCTCTTGTTGGTATGCTGCCAATACTATACCATATGTTTCCTCTACCGGATATTTGTCCACTTTTATAGCCTTATCATTGGTCTTCGATTCATACTGATAAATTTTATACAAGGTAATACCTATCTCAACTAGGATCACTACCTCGGTTCTAGATGCTAGAGTAAATGGGATCTCCCTTACCGAGCATTTTGTAGTTATCTAGCTGGCCCATATGATTCTTAGCAGCTGTTCAACCCAGCCATGGCTTACTCCAACCTTTTTCTCTTTATCTTAGCTTACGTTTTTCACTAGAAGTGTGAGAGTATATAATTCTAAAGTATGAAAAAAAAATTCTAAATGCATAGTGTGAGAGTGATAGATGCTTAGGGGTGGGTAACCAAAGTGAAATGGTAGTCTATGCCCCACTTGTCACAAGATACCTTGTATTGCTTGTTATCAAATTGTTTGCTATTATCAGTTATAATAACATAAGGGATCCTAAAATTTCATACAACATGTTAGATTAAAGTATATGGTGGAGAAAGGAGGCCTAAGGCATATTGCTTAGGGATTATTCCAAATGTTCATTGTATCACAATAATTGAATATGATATTTTTCCAAAAAAATAGTGTGTTTCTCTGTGATTTTGGCTAATGGCTCTGACTCCACCTACCCGGTGAAGTTGTTGATGTCTACTATGCAAAACTACCTTTGGCCAATGCTTGGGCTCAAGGATATGAGACATGTTAAGAGGTCAAACTATGATTGTACAATTTTAGTATAAGGCAATTGGAAAGAATGTCAATCAAGGAAATAAATCATATTACTAGGGTTTTGAGGGCCACATATGTCTACCACTTATAGTGCAAAAGGCCATGGCATGCAATAGGTTGTCGCTTTGAAGAAGGAACCCTTTTCATTTCGGAGAACTCAAAAAATTTTTGGCAATATTTGATGAGAGCATCAACATCAAACATAATTTTTTTTTTTATTCTTAAGTTATTCTTTTATCTTTTTCATAATATAAGATATATAAGGTTTTTAAAAGCATATTAAACAAAATCTAAATTCTAGATAAAAATTTCTTTTTACTAATATACACTTATATTAATATCTTATACTCTTTCAATTAATTGAAAAGAAAATAATGTTAAGGTTAAAATTAGGATCATAACATTTAATTTATAATACTTTTCATAAAATAGATGATGTTATAAAGTAAAACTCAAAACATTATATGCCTTATATTATCAAACAAAAGGAATATAATTTTCATTCCAAATATGTAAATAAAAATGTATAAATAAATTCTGAATTATTTATTCTCGTTCTTATTTTCAATTTTGCAATTTCTTAACTTTCATTATATTTTGTCGGACGGCTGTACCCCATGTTTCAAGCTTTCCAAATGCATCCCTTCAAATTTTGGTAAACATAACGTCTGCCCCACCTTTATCTACTCTCTACCTTGTCTTCGATGGAGGACATCATCTTCCCGCTCTCATGGCCGCTTTTCTATCTTCTTTCTCTCTGCATGCACCAAAGCAAAACATTAGCTGCACAAGTGCACCAGCCCTCGCCTCCCGAAGAGGCTTTGCTTTTGAAATTGCCACTCTCTTTGCTGCTGCTTCTCTGTCCGTACATACTCCCGTTGCCCTCTCTGCTGCCGTCGGTCAGCCACCGCCTCCGTCGAAGTCGATTTTGTCAGGCATTGTGAACACGAAATCATGGTTTCTGTTCTATGGGGATGGTTTCTCCATTCGTGTCCCGCCAGAGTTTGAGGACATTATGGAGCCTGAGGTAAATTTTCTAATTACGAACTTGTGGTAATTGTCTAGGGTTTGAAACTTGTGCTGATTAAAGATCTCTTTTTTATATTATTTCTGTGAATGTCTTCAGATTATTCGACCTTCATTGCTATATCGTTTGAAAATTATGTGACTAACCCAATTCTTGCATAAATTAGCTAAGAAGCTGTGCAAAACAATCAAACAATTACATTAATTAAATCTTTAGCCTTTAGTTCACAAATAATTAATTAATCCAACGAAATAAGCGAACAAATTCGTAAAATAAAAAATTAAGCATTTATTGCTTAAATTAACCATGATACCAAATGAAAGAACAAACAATCACATAATTCAAAATTGAAGTTGAAAATGGAACCTTTAAAAGAAGTCGAGGGCCTCGTATTGAAAAGCGTTTCCGGCTCAGAACACAGCTTTTCAAATTTATACTAATCTTAGTAAATTCATTTACTAGCAGGGTGTTTGGTACGTTGGAATGAGATGTTAATTAAAGGGTGGGAGTGGCAATTACGGAGTTGGAGTTGATTTACTTTTTCTCATTTCCATGTTTGGTATGTAATGAGAATAAGTTTAATAGCTACCCATTGCATATAGAAGATAAGTGTAATTTTTTGACATCAGTATAATGTCCATATTTTTAAAAAATAAAATAAAATATCTTTCACTGTAATTATTAGAAAAAATGCAAAAAATTATACCACAAACAATGTTTTTGAAAATTTTCTCTATAAGTTGATATCCATATTGATATACATTTAATTTAAATAATATATATATATATATTATACATTTAAGTATCTTTCACCATAATTAAACTAATGTTTCACTATCACTAAACTAATATTTCAATATCACTTAATTATTTTTTACCATTGAGTTGATCTTTTACTATTATTCTACTTAAAAATAATTTTTCATACTAATATACTAACATTTTACACTAGTGTGCTGAATTTTAACCACTAGTATGCTATTTTTCACCACTAATGTATTAACTTTCAATCTACAAATTGATCATTCACCATTATTACTATTTTACTCAAAAAATAATCTTTTACCACTGATATATTGATCTTTTATCACTAGTGAACTGATTTTTTACCACCGAGTTGATCTTTCACCATTATTCTACTTAAAAATTATCTTTTACCACTAATATACTGACCTTTCACCAACTAATGTATTGGTATTTCACTAATAAATTGATCTTTTATTATTATGTATTTAAATTTTACCACAACTATATATCTATATATATTTCATCATACATTTAAGTATCTTTCACTACTATTAAACTACAAAACTATTTTTCACTATCGTGCGTGTTAATCTTTTACCATTATTCTACTTAAAAATATTTTTCACCATGTACTGATTTTTCACGAATGTGTTGATTTTACACTGGTGAGTTGGTATTTTTCTATTTTTCTACTTAAAGCCAATCTTTCACGACTAATATGCTGATTTTTCATGAATGTGTTGATTTTTTTAATTGTGAATTGATATTTTCCTATTTTTCTACTTAAAGCCAATCTTTTACCACTAATATACCAATGTTTCACTGACGGGTGATTTTTCACCATTGTTGTACTTAAAACTAATATTTCACCAATAATGTACTTATTTTTCACCAATTTTTTTAATAAAAATATAGTAATATGGATCTCTATTTGTAAAGCAAAATTTTATAAACATTATGATGTATTTTTTAATAAACTAAAATTAAAATAAACTAATTAGACGAAAATTGAATAAAAAAATGGTACCGTAGCAACTGTTGCACGCGCTAAACCATGCAATAGATTGTACAGTATAAATTACAAAATGAGTTGGGAACAACAGTTTACTTCGTTTTGTAGGTGGGAGTGGGATTGAAAATAAAATAGTCAATTTATTAAAATACACTTTTTAAATTTATAATATCTCTAGCTATGTGTGTGTGTAGATATAACCAATTATTATTATGTTCTTGAATATCAAGGATTTCATAAGTTATTTCCTATTTTTTTATATAAAAAAATAACGTCAATTATTTAAAATTATTAATTCATCTTAGGAAAACTTAATAACATGCAATATGTTTCATCACCATTAAATCTCTGCAAATATCATACAAAAATTAATTTTTTTTTTATTCTCTATGAATAAAAACTACCATTAGGTATCAACTTCACTATCATTCCTAAATATATATAATAATTTTGAAGTCCAAACTACGAAACATAATTGAAGAATGAGACATTTCAATCCAAACATTTTGCAGTATCTTGACTAATGATAAAAGGAGTTTTAACATCTTCATCACGAGAAAGACTAGGGAGTATGCTTAAAATTTCAAACAATTTCTTTCTTCTTTCACTAGTAACCGATGCACTTTCCTTTCCGAGCCTCTCCTTCTCGATTTTGAATCTCTCCTTCTCAAATTCCAACAAGTTCATAATTGATTTAGATACTTGACCAAACTCTTACTCAAGAGGATCAACTTCCATATATTTTCTTCTTTCTGATTGCTTGGAAGCACTAGGGGTAGTGTCCATAACATGAGTTTGAAAAAAGATTCATTCATAGGTTGGGTAGCATTGATGGTAGATTGATCTTCATCAATGTCCAAATGATCTCCCAGTCATTTAGCATTAACTCCTTTAGCCAAATCATTGGCATAAATGTCACATAGCTTATCATATTGTACCATAGGCTTAATGTATAAAGGACTAGCTCCTTCATGACTCGGAATAACAAAAATTTAAATACTCATTAGTTACTACATTAAAAAATAAGACACAAATAACCGAGACTTGTATTAATGTTTCTTATACCTTTGTCCTATCATTGAATACATATTTATCTCCTATCACTATCTTCTATTCATCATCCTAGCCAAATCCACTACCATATTGTTGGATGTTCAAAAGATACAAAAGTTATTTTTTAAGAATCTTCACTTAGATTTGATATGTGGATCGGCTTTCAACCCAGAATTGGGCATTTTCTTGATCATCTCCTTTTCAATGTTTGCTAGGTAACCTATCTTGTGGCCCCCATGTCCACCTTCCAACTAGAATGGTTCATATCATATAAAATATCAATCAGAAGTGCTTCCTCCTCCATAGTCCATATTCATTGTTCTATTTTCTTTTGTATTTTTCTATTCTCAGTTGTCTTGTCCAAATCCTTAAATACATAGTGAGGTGCAGAAAGAACACATACATGGCTATTAAAAAATACAAAAATATTATACAATCAAATCAACTCTAATACCATAAATAATTCCGAACAAAGGTTATATCAATGTCATAACAATTTCATGTAAATGACAGACAATACCATCAAATGAAGGAAAGCAAACTATAACATTTAAATACATTGAACAAAGAAGTCAAGAAACTAAACCACTTCAACAATTTCAGGTGATAGAGAGGGTTGGAATACATAAACATCATTCATTACGTCATCTAGATCTCCAAGCATTCTACATGTCTTGAGCTAATTTCTCTCTCCATTGAGTCCATGGTTGTGATGGTTCTATAGGATCAATCACATCTTCATTTAGCTCTTATCGTTGTATAAAATTATCGAACTGTTCTTCATATAGGTTAAAACTCATTTGTTGTTGAATGAGATTATGGAGATAGCAGCATGCCAACATTATTATCAATAGGGTAATAAGATGGATTCCTTAGTATTCCTCAACGTAACTTAAAGTGCTCTTAATAAAATTTCTCACAGATTATTACTCCATGTTAGAGGATTACTCTTTTTAATTTGGTGGATTACTCCATTCTTGTAGATGGTAATGTTGACCCCTATATGGAGTGAGAAATCCTTCACAATTCTTGTATCTAGCATCAATGAGGTAATAACAACATATTACAAAATACATATTTTTGTATCACCTTAAGAAATATCCGATAAAATATCAAAAATATCGAATCCTATGGAATATCTTACCGTGAGGAACCTTAAGGCCTTTTAGTCTTGACAAGGCATCCCAAAGTATCCTTTCATCTGTTGCAAATCCTTCCCAACCAGCTAAAACATAGATGAATTGCATGTCTAGTGCACAAATACCGAGAACATTTGTTGCTATATTGTTCTATCTTAACCGGTAACATGGCTTATCAACAGAAGGCATATTAAATTTTACATAGGTCCCTTCCAAAGCACCCAAGCAATTCTATATTACAAGTTACATGTCTATTAAATCCTTATAATTTTATGATAATTAAAAGGTTCTATGTCAAAATTTATAAAAAATTAAAAATTCGCCTTAAACCGCTTCTTCCTTTCATCTCTATGATCATCAATCATCATGATTGGTTGAGGTGTCTTACGTAATTTTCTGTAAAGCTTTGAAATTGATCTTAAAACATTATGAGAATGTTTATTTATTGCCTCCCGAGATCCCTAAAATTCAAACTTTATCTCTTGATTTTTCTCATCATACGCAACTGTGTGCAAAAATATTGCAACCATTTCCTCCATGCTCATGTTTTTAGTATCTATTAAACCACCATTTTGTTGAACTAAATGGCATAAAATCCCAAAACAACTTCTATCCATCCTAAGGTGCTCAATACAAAGTGTATCACTTCTACCTTTTATGTCATACAAATGCTTCTCTCGAATAATTGGATCATACCAAGAAGTCTCCCTAACAATCCTACGCCTACACCTCATCAAAATCATCAACATGACCAGATAAATACATAATATAAACAATATTTTCATCCTATGCCATCTCAAGAGAGAAAATTCTTGTTTTTCATTATTAGATGGGCCATTTTTGTTAATGAAATTCAAAAACATTCAATATCATTTTCTACTATTTATAAATATAAAATTTATAATACAACATAGAATCAATTATAGTACAAATATGGGGATAAAAACACATTATTCACATGTACAAAAAACAGAAAAGAATGAAGAAGAAGCACACAAGTAGCAATGAGGGAAACAAAATACAATTATAAATACCAAATACACAACATATATTCATTAGTGTTCTTTTATGTTTTGTTTTCCTTTCTGTTTTTTGTTTTTTTTTAAAGAAAAAATACCTCATCCATATTGACATCTTGAATGATTGCATCAGTTCTTGTATTACCACTAACACCATGTTGAATATAAATATCCAGAGGAGTGTCTGAGTTCACATACTTCAACATCTTTATGACAGATTGATCATCATGGACTTGATCTATGCCAACTTCAAGACTATAGCCGGGGATGGTGTAGTATAGTTTATCACTGTCATTGAAACCTACACTTCTAACCATGTCTGCTAGTTCAGAGTATGACATTTAGTCAATGTCATTATGTTAGAAAAAAAGTCACTCGACCTCCAATATAAGTTAATACACGTCCTCCAACAAGAGCCCCCATGATGCATTTTGATATTGAAAAAGCCTCCATTCATTTTGTATATGCCTATTATTTAAATGAGGCAACTTAATATATACTAAAAATATGCGTACTTCAGGTGAATATTAGTTAGACAAGCAAGTAGACACTGAACACCTAATTAATATAAACAAAATAAACTAATTTTATGCAACAATCATATTAATCTTCAGAGCAACATACTTTAGCTAATACTGGAATGCAAGGACAATACATGTGAGCTATAAGCAAAGCTATTTTTCCTATGCACTAAATACTAATGATATCAAACACCGAAAAAAAATTCATGTTTCTCAAGGATATGGTTCGTCTTCCACAAAAAAATGCACATGTGAGAGTAAGCAATTGTTTTATTGATACAAAAGCAGTCTGCTGCTGGGTTTTATTCTTCTAGAGGCTTGTTTCCTTACATACATACTTAAATTCACTTAGTAAACAGTGACATATATAAACCAACAAATTACACGTACTTTCAACCCTAAAAAATGAAGACTACAATGTATTGTGATGGGTGGGGCCTAATATACAACCCTGTAGCAAAATTACACATACTTCACTCATGCTTTTTCATTTAACTGTAGCATAATTCCCACTTCAACTACCTGCGCATTTGATTCCACAATATATATATATGTTGCCCAGGGGAGTAGGTGACCAGAAGAGGGGTAAAAAATAAAAGAAAAGATGAAAATGGGTGAAAAGCCAATGATGACAATGAATGTCTATCATCAACATCAGTAATAAAAACCAACAATATTGTGGAAGAAGATCAAGAATATAGGATGCCAAACCTACTTATCCAAGCAATGTATTGTAGAGTAGAAAAAAAGATTTGATATTGAAAGTTACCTGAAGACGATTTATCTGTTATCCATGTTGACGAAAACTGCAACCAGTAGTGACATTCTCCAGCACAAAGAATTGGCGGACGGTTAGTGATGGTCGCTGATGTGAGAGTATGATAAATATGGAGAGAAAGAGGTGAGATCTTAGGTAAGATAAGAAAGAAGAAGGCTAGAAGTGCAGGATGAGAGTATTAAGTTCCAAAGCTTGCACATGGATTGGAACTCCAGATTTACGGTCTTACGTTAAACACGAAACAAACTCTACGAACATGCCAAGATTAGTTTTGTTGTAAATGTCTCATAAATAATCTCCCACACCCCCCACACCCCCCCCTTAAAGTACCTATAAATATAAGACTTGAAAAATATACATGTGTTCTCGTGACACTGTTTTTAATAAGTTCTATTGCTTACGAAAATGAAGTAATTTGGTCATGCAAAATGCGCATAGTTTGGTATTGGTTGAATTTGTAGTCTCAAATATTTGTGTTAGATAGCAAAGTTGTTCGCATCCGTATGTTGCATTATAAAGTCACTGCATTGGCTGTGGAAAAATTCTACAATGCAAAATTACCGCTTCCTGCATCTTTACCTCATATCCTTTTCCTGTTATGTAACTATCTACATGTTTCTAAAACTTTATGGCTAAGTTGTCTCTTGGTGCCAAGATATGTCATTGCTTTCTGTATTTCAGCATGTTTTGTGAGGAATGCTTTTTGAGGTTCTGTAATTTTTTTCTGTTTGTTGCTAACTAACTCGGTATTTTTTCTGCATTTATCCAGGATTTTAATGCTGGATTATCCTTGTATGGAGATAAGGCAAAGCCTAAAACGTTTGTTGCACGATTCGCATCTCCTGATGGGTATTGATATTGTTTCTACTGTATCACTTTCATACTGTTTCTTTTTCTTCATTGTGATATGTAGTCTTTGCTTTTCGTGTTGATATTAGTTTCTGCAGAACTTTGTCTCAAACAAATAATGTTGGCTGATACATATTGGAATTTTAGCATACCAATATGTGACTCGGCCAATATGCACCAGTACACATTGATGTCCATTGATATATATGATGTACTACTAAATTTTTTGGCGTGGCAATCGTCACACTCTCTCTGTACGTATATATTTGATGTTTTAAGTTTATGCATAGTTATTAAGAAAAGTAATTAACTCTATATTAAATATTAAAATATCATTAATTAATTGCTCCATCATAATTAAAATGTCATAGTAGAAATGCCAAATGACATACTTGAATAGAAATAATTCTGCTCTTTTGCTGAATAGCCAATCATGTGACAACTAAATTAGTCTAGGAGTAGCATTGGAAAAGTCGTACTGCACTTCTACTAGAGGAGTAAGTAATAATTAGGCTCATAAAAAAAAATGGAAAAGTGCTCTTAGTCCAAAACATTAAATATTTCTAAACCAATCAAAAGTGTTTAAACATCAAATATAAAATACAGAGGGAGTATTATTTATCTCTGCATTTCTTGATGCTTTCCATTGAAAAATAAATCTATATTTTCTTTTTCTCCTTCTTTCCTTTCAAGGTATTGGCATTATGCTTATGTAGTCAACCATTGATGTAGATCTGAGGTGGTTAATGTCATTATGCGGTCAACCAACCAACTTAAGATCACGTTCCTAGAGGTACTCACTATATTGAGCTTGTGTTTTTTTCATTGCTAATCTGTTAAGGGTATTCTTCCATTTTTTTTTGGCACTAAAAATGTTGGTATATGTTGTTTGTCTAGAATGTCTTCCCCCTCCCCTTCTATTCTTTATTTTTATGCAAGTATCTTAGTTTAGTTCGTTCTGAGTATTTTGTCCTGTTTGGCCTTTTAGAGGGCCTAGAGGTCCTGTTGGTATTGTGATTTGTATGAGGTTATCTCCAAGATCAGTTTTGGTATGAGTTCTATGTGTCATTTACATGTTTCAAAATCAAAGCCCATGTAATCAAATTATGCCGGGTATTTAATTTATAGATACTGACACCATATGCAAGGTAGTAGATATTAATATGGAAAACAAACTAAGGCAGAATTTGACCTACCCAAGAAGATGACGCAATCTCTATCTTCACAGAAATTATGCCAAATAGAACTCTTTGAATACAATGCTAAATTATTGTTACATTATTGCCTGTTGTAAATCCTTGTTCATCATGTATGTGAACATCTTCAGGGTGCATTGATTATAGTTATTCCCGGTATTTTTTTTGGGTGTAACTTTTCCTTCCTTTTTATGGGGGAAGGGAAAATATACTTTTTGCGTTAACTTCCTTTCAACAAGGTCAGCAGTCACCAGAGGTCTCCTTGGGTCTGACCATATTTGGTTTCAAGTTCTGCCCCCTTGGTCCTTGATACAACCTAAACAAATATTATGATTACTCTTCAGTCATCACTGGCAGTCAAGTCAATCATCCATTTCCTAAACATGAGTTGGTTTTAATCTGCAAAGGTGAATGAAAAACTTCTGCTTGGCAATGATTCTTTTTAAGAAAATCCCAACAGATAGCATGGACCTTCAATGATTGGCCTTCCTTGGAATAAACAACAACCTCTGCTTTAATTTGGTGGATGATATGGTGTATGTTGCTGCCAAAGGCTCCAATGTCCACCTCAACCTATTATTTGTCGAATTTGTACAAAAGGGAATGGTTAGAAATATATTTGCAATTCTTGGCCCTAACTCCTAAGTAAGATTCCCAGATAATTTGGACTTGCTTTTGTCTGAGCAGGCTCAGGATATTACTGATTTGGGTTCATTGAAAGAGGCAGCAAATTTTTTTGTTCCAGGTGCGTTGGACGAACTCTCTACTCTTCTCTTTCTCCCTCTCCCTCTCCCTCTCCACCTTCCGTGACTGCCATGGACAAGGAATAGAAGGCAAAAATAGTTGATGGATAGAAAGAAGGCACCTTGGCATAATAAACTAATTGTGATTTATCTTCTAGATTTCATCATGAGTGTTAGATATTCAGTCTTGATTGATGGGTTACTGCATTGCAGGTGGGGCCGCATTGTATACTGCACGGACTATTAAAATAAAGGAAGATGAAGGCTTCAAGTATGTGATCCTCTTGATTGATTAGTTGTTATTGCTTAATTGGAGGGTACATGTTCCTGTATTCCTTTTTTTTTTCCTGAAAATATCACCGAGTGCCCCCACTACTATGTTACTTTATTTTATATACCGCTTTGTTTTTAGAAATGTGCATCATATGCTCAAAAAATTGAAAATACCCTTTACATTTTCTGTCAGCTTTGTTGAGTTGACAGTCAAAATTTTGATCTAATGTGACAAAAATGCCTTTCTATTATTTACTTTGCTTCTTCTATCTCCACAATCTCCTCTTTTCTCAGGTCACTAAAGAGACCTCCCTGGGTGGTGTGGTGCCCTCCTCCTGTTCAGCTTCCTCCTCTGCAACATGTGTTTTCGCCACCATTCTTTCTCCTTCTAATTGCCAAATCTCCACGGCTAAGCTCAGAACTTGTAAATTTAATGATTTGATGATTGAAGTCAAATTTTAGCATAAAAATCCAACCACAATCACAAAATTAAAATCCAAACAACAATGAATAAACCTATAAGTTAAAGGAATTCAAAGTGTTAGATTAGCATGGTTGGCACATAGTTCCCTGCTCCCATCTTTTCCTTTCAGATCTTTGTCTGAACAGTGGCCAAATCAGACGTACAGCCAGCCGCTAGACATCATTTTTGTCCTCTTTTGTTTATCTAATGAGTCTCTTTTCTTAATGCTAAATTGAGCGACATTTTACCCACCACTGCTTCTCATCTAAACCCACAATCCCTTCAACAACATATGACAAGACCTATTAACAATCTCAAGTCTAACATGTAGCAAGTCCCATCCTTTAGACTGAACATTTTTATGGTGATTGAATCCAGCATCGATGCATGTGAGGAAGCAAGAGATGGAAGCTGTCGATTCATTTGGATGGTGTGTAACATTGGGAGAAAGGAGGAATTTTATGGATTATATTAGAGAAATGGAGCTGAAATCTGTGGCTAAGTTTGGGAAAATGGATTTTTTGAAATTATAATATTTTTTTTATTGAAACTTTGATTTTCATGCTAATTGTGTACTCTGAATGTTGAATCAAATTTGGTTATGGTGAAAAGGTCAGAAGAAGGTTATTGAATAGTAATAATAAATAAGGGTACTTGAGTCTTTTCTGAATATTTTTCTTAACATTGGTGGTCTGAATGTCATGGAAGGGTATTTGGTCAACAAAAATAAGACTTAAGGGCGTTGGTTTACATTTCATAATATGGGCAAATGGCAAAAGTCTCACCAGAAGATAAAGGAAGATGAAGCCTCCAATCATATGCCATATTCCTCATATATTATCTTTATTCCTTACATGCTCATGTATTCCTTTTTTTTTCCTTGTTTTCATTTGCATTGGGCTCTTGGCCCCCTTCAGAAAGATCCTTTTCCTCTTGCCTTCCCAGTTCCCAACCCCAAAAGCCCAAAGCCTTCCCCCCTGCTCCTACCTTACTTCAGCATTTCAGCTGCTAAAACATTCAGAAGGTAGGACTCTACAGCTTCGGCATTCATATTGATTCATGGTCAATCTCTATAAAGTATTATTAAGAGTGTATCAGTTCTTGTATAGACCAGTTGAAGCAATTTGTCTCTTATGGACTGTGGCTCTCGTCTTGCAGGACTTACTACTACTATGAGTTTGGTAGAGACGAACAGCATGTTGCACTTGTAGCTGCAGTTAAGGGTGGGAAGGTATGTAATTTACGTGGCTATATACTGCCATGTAATTTATGTAGCGACGGACTAATCTAACACAATTTTACTGATTTAAATGCTTGATCTGCTAGCTGCTGGATTGTTTCAGATATGTCATTGAAATTGTTTGTAGTTTGAGTGAGCTTGTAAGGGCTGTTCACTCATCTTATTTTTCAGGACTTATTAGATATTAGACAAGATTAGATCAACAAAAGTATGATAATAATTACAAAAATTATAAAATTAATCATTATAATAATTTCAATGAAAACAATAGTATTTATATGAATTTAAAAAAGTAGATATGGTAATAATAATAATAATTTATTGGAAATATAATTTTAGATGGTAAAAATATCCGAGAACAGGTCCTAAATAGCTATACACTCTTTTGGTTTGTGCCTTTATTGAATCTTCATCGTGAACATGATTGAACCGTGTCATGTGAAACTCTTGCATTTTCTTGTTGGGGTATGATGCAGGCATACATTGCTGGAGCAACTGCCCCAGAATCGAAGTGGGATAACTGTGGGGTGAAACTTCGTTCTGCTGCCATCTCCCTGACTCTATTATAGGCTCCAAATATCTTATGCAGGTGGTTCATTCCTTTCTTTTCACTTGCTATGAATTCTGTATTTTTCTTGATTATGATGTGTGAGTATTTGTCCGACGGATGGCTGTGCAAATGCTAAAAGACAATACACTAGTATGATGGTGTGCAGAAATATTGATTACCATCTAATTGACCCAATATTATTGAATGCATTCTTTCTGAAGCAGCGGGTTGGCATTGCTATCCAGTTGAATCCTACGAGCCAGTGAGCGTTGACGCTGCTATTCCCTGAGCGATGGAGAGAGAGAGAGAGAGAGATAACCCCTGGCAAATGTGTAGGTGAGATTCCATGTTGGGGCGGAACCTTGTGTTCAGGCTTGAAATTGGGTTGCTTGGGAGCTGAGAATGACGGTGGCGTGTGCGTGAAAGAAATCTGAAGATGTAAGCTCGTAAACAGTTGAACTTTTGCTGCATGGTGTAGAGGGAAAGTTGCTTATAAAATCGTTGTCACCCAATCAGTTTGTTTCTTCTACCAGAATATGAGGTTCTACTTTTTGCGGGGCACACACAGGCCTACAGCCATGAATAGCTTGAATTTCAAAAGTGGATGAATAGTTGTGAGCGCTATAGTCATGGAGAAAGAAAGCCACTCTTGGGTACAAACAAAAAGGCCTTAATACCTTGAAGCTGATCTGTCTCGTTAAAGAATCCAACTTTCACTTTAGCATTAAGAAAATAAACATCTATATCTTGTTATTATTGGTGCTGTTGAGCCTGCCTATCATTGTGGCGTTGATGCTCTTTCACGTTCTGGATACTCACGGTTATTTGAACGGCGATCCACTAAGAAAGAGAGCAGAGACATAAAAGTAAAGCCTAACTTTTTTAATCTGAAGTACGAACAAACAGCATTACCACGTTATAATACAACGTGAATTGTCACGTCAGTGATTTCCACATTTGTGAAAAGCGAAGCCGAAAGGAGGTAGTGGAGAAATGCAGATAATATAAAATCGCTTGTCCGATTAAAATGAATATCTTATCCACATTTGAATCTTAGAATCTGTAAAATTTGACCCGATTAAAATACAAACTACTACAATCTGACCCGATTGTAGAGCAGTTTTACTTCACACGACCGGTGACTAAAATTTGTAAGATCCTACTATAAAGATTTAAGATGAGCCTGTATTATTTTCTGGTGCCTAATTGTATTTTATTTAAATTTAAAATGACAGCTATTGTTTATCTATTAAAGTATATTATATTATGATATAAAAATATAATTATTATTTTTTATAATATTTTTATTAGTATATATTAAAAGATATTAATAATTAAATTTTATCGTCAAAACATAGAAGGATATTTTTTTTAAATACAGAAGTGGTATAGGCATTTCGGAAAAATTTACTTTTCCAATAAATACAAGCGGCTCATCATAGCAATAATATTGTAGTGGAACAATGGCCATCCACATAGACGGAAGACTTTGGGTTGATGAATACCCAAAGGATTCGATCCACGAGCCGATGGTACAGTTATGAGGAAATAATGTAGTATACAAAGTAAAAAACAAAGAGGAGAAAACAAGATTTATGGCTGCAAATTAGATATGTTTGAATATGGTACAAAGTGTAGAGAAGGTCCACTCTCTCTTTCTACCTTAGAACCGGTTAGCCAAAGAATACACACAGACATGTATATATATTATAACAATTTCTTAAAATTAGGCTTAAGATTTGATCAAATCCCTTAACTATAAGAATTTCGCTAACACTACTACTTTACACCTTCGATCGACGTCGATAGGTATATATTGTGTTCATTAGTATCTTTCTACCGCTCAGACATCTTACTTACAAAGTCAGCCTCTACTGACAGATGCGCCGCAACTCTGGACGAGTTCTTCCTCTATACGGTGTTGCCGAGATATCCGGCTCAACAACTGTCAGCTATCTCAGCCACTTGGTGTTAGGCACCGCTTGGATTATAATTAAGTTGAGTCAAATGCCGGTTGTTTTTGGCAGTCTGACGCCCAGTCCATAATCCAGAATTTTCTACCTCTCAGTTGCATGCTTCAACTTCTTGTTTCGACGAAGGTTTCTTCAGATATTGAAAAATCCCAACACATTCAACGTCCAATGTGTGTATATATATATATATATAGCAATAACTTTCCAAATGAAGTATATCTTCAAAACTAATCGATTTTATGAGTCCATAGCCATGGCACTAGCTAGTGTTGTCTACGAGCAAGAAATGGAAGTTGGTTTGATTAACCTAAAATGGTATCTCAACAGATCGAGAGAGGCACCCACGATGGAAGTGGAGGTCATGAGTTAAACTTTAATCTGATAAGCATAAATATTTGCGCAGACTATCTGATAAGTATAGAGCCTTAATTGATCACATAAGACTCATCTTTGATCAGAAGATAGGGTTTCTTAATTGGTCAGAAGATAGCTGGCCTTTAATTGGTCATGAGTTTACAATGTCATATGCTCATGATTTGATGCATGATGGACACTATCAACAATTAATACAGGTTAACTTAACTACGATGGGAGAAAGTCAGCCAAATTAAAGGCGACCAAGCTTGGTTGAACATACTTATGGCCGGTGTTTGGGGTAAAAGATTGCATGCATGGTCATGTGTGATGATGTACAATGTGAAGTATTGTCCATTAATGGTAGCTATGTAACCGCCCGAGATAGATAGGGAAAATGAAGTTTTCTGAAATAGTTTTCGATTATGTTGAATTTGCTGGTTCGCCGATCAACTTTCAGCAGGCCGTATTCTTGAAAAAGTTCGGGGTGTCCAGGTTTTCATAGTGGGGTTTGTTGAGAGCTTTTGCTTCCAAAGATATGCATTAAAACACATCGGTTTGAACTTCACTATCAGACGACTAAAACCAAAAGTGGTTGCACTTATAAATGCTGATGCTTGGAGGAAACAATCTCAAAGGCTGTCATGAAGGTTACCGCGCGAAGAGGGTGAGAGGAAAAATATTAAATAAAGAGAGGTTCCTACGATGGAAGAGGACCATGCCTATGCTCGTGAGAATCTTAGCTATGTGTCGATGTACTGGATAAGACAGGGAAACATGACTAAAGATTAGAAGATCTTGAAATACAAAGATAAGTCTGTTCCACAACTTCATATGTATATATATGACCTCCACATATTTTTTTTCTACCGACGAGGAAAACTCGGTATCGCATTGAATCAAAGATGTGGAGGTCATGCGTTCAATTCTTTTATACCTGACGAGCATAATTCTCATAGACCAACTGGTTCTTCAATTGATCGCATTAGGCATAACTATCGAAAGAAGGTGTGAGTTTACAATGTCATAAGCTTATGATCCGACGCTTGAAAAAACACTATAAACAGTTTGTTTGGATTAACTTAACTATGACGGAAGAAGGTTAGCCAACGCTACTGACAGTCCTAGTTTTCGTTCAAGACAAAATTCTACTAGTGAAGTGCTTTTTGTGTTACCCGTGACTAATGTTTCAAGGTACAAGATTGTATGGTCTTGCCTTGATGATGTATAATGCCAAGTGTTGTCCTATAGTGCTGGTTTGGTACCGGTAATATGGGTAAAAAAATTATCTTCATATTTTATATATCGTGTATAATATATATGTAAAAGTTTTTTTAAAAATTTTCAAACAAATACTCAATTGATTTTAATTTAATCTAAAATGAATAATTCATTAAAAATATTTTCTTATTATTAAATAATTATTATAAAATCTACAAAATAGTTTTTTTCCCTACTCTTGGTATTCATAAGGCTCTAAGAAATATAGGGCAAATAAAGATTTGTGACCTCGTGGCATCTAGTCATGCTAAAAAATAAACTCTAGCACAAAGCCGACAGAGTGAAGTTTGCCATGGGGTGTCTACTCCTAAGGGTGGTGCGGGAATTCCACATCGATTATGAAATTCTTATGCGAATGGTACTTAACTCTTAGGGCACTGTCATCTCTTATAGTTCATTTGGATTGGAGTAATTCGAAGTAATATTAAACATTAATATTTAACCTTGAGCAAGAGAATAAAAATGAATCGAGTTGAATATTTTAAAATATTATTCGGACGATATTAATCTAATCTAGACAAATCGGAGTAAATGTGATTGTTAAGTGACAGAATTATATCGTATAATGTATTACTAACAAGCGAATCGATCAATGGTAGATAGAACTTATTCAAAGACGGAATAAAAGTATGTACTTTTGAATTATATAAAGAAAGTTATGTATGGCGCTAGCTTTTTAAGCCGATGGCGTAACTGATGATGAATATTTCTTCCAACTTTAACATGCTGGCGATCAATACCTTTCTCGCAATGGTTAATTGCTATATTTTTGTCTATTCCCCCACCAGAATGTTTTTGTTTAATTTCACTAATCTGTGGTAGATGATAAAAATAGGCATGCTGGACTTTTCCTGAGTCGTTTGAGGAATGTTAGAGCTGGGACCATCACATAAAAGGTGACAAGACAAGCGTATAAGTTGTCGCTGGTGAGTCCTAACGGGGAAAGACCATATATATATATATGCTGCTTTATTTCATATTTATAATCTTTAAAAGCATAGTCTTCTTCGATGGCTTTCATACGTAGGTAGATAGGTTTAATAGGTTACGGCTCTCCCTCTCTCTCTCCCTCCCCCCCCCTCTCTCTCTCTCTCTCTCTCTCTCTCTCTCTCTCTCTCTCTATATATATATATATATTCACTTGAATGGACACCATTAGCATGAAAACCCAGATAAAAGTTAGTAGTTGAATTTAGGGAAAATAATTAAGTTGCAGTAAAAGTAGCCCAAAGTATTCTTCAAAGTTGTAGGTAGGGATTCGGTGTTGGAAACATACATAAACGACATTAATTATCTCATTTGTTTGAGTACAAGATCACTTAATGATAGTTTCATCTGGGGGCTAAAAAAAACTTTCATTTGCTTTCAGTCGGGAATTTATCAACGGTAAAAATAATGTACGATATTTTAATGCTTTGTAATTTAACACCATTATTATGAACTTCTAAAATACGAAAGCCACCAATATATAGAAGCCTTATTTGGTATATATAAAGATCACTTTCCCAAGTAGGATAGTAAATGAGTTGAATTACTTCAGTATTCAGTTTGACTTGTTAAAAGTTTAGTTCGTTTAATTTGTTTAGTTAAATGAGCCGAGTCCGAACTAAAAAAAATAAGGCTTGATTCATTTTATAATTTTGTCTCATGAGTTTTGCTCGACTCGACTAGTTAAAAACTTGACTTAACTCGTTCGTTTAGTTAAATCAGCCGAATGCGAACCTTATTTAAGGTTCGTTTAGTTAAGCGAGCTAAGCTTGAGCCTAGGGGTATTCGGCTCGCTCGACTTATTGAAAGTCTTATTTCCAAATATATTCTATACCAATATAGATGGCTACCAGGTCAGACAAGTCGGGTTATAGCGGGTCGGGTCGTCTTGAGTTGGGTCATTTGGGATTTGTATTATTTTGGATTATCTTACTATATTGGCCGAGTTGTAGCAGATTCGAATTATATCAGATCAATTTATCGGATCGGATTGTGTTTGAGTTATTTCAGGTCAGTTTGTCAGGTTGGGATGGGTTTAAGTTGAGCAAGCTCATATTCTCGTGATTTCATGTTTAAGTTAATTTGACGGGTTAAGTTGAGTTTGGACCAAGCTAATCGTGGATCATATTACTTTAAATTTGGGTTAACTCGGACATTGACCATTAATTTTAATCTAACTCATTAACCTTATAAGCAATTATTAAATTTAATTTTATGTAAGCATGCATGTGATTAAAAATATGTTATTAACTACTATTTATTTCTTATTATTACTTTTTAATGTTGTATTTTTATGTGAAAATCTTAGTAAACTTTGAATATTATTGGTGAATAAGTGTGTCCACAATCAAAGTAAGAAAAATAAGTAAAATTTATAAAATAATATGTTTTTAAAATCTTTAAATAAATAATAAGACATATGTAATTTTTTATTATATTAACTAGTTAATATTGAATTTTATTTTGTCAAATCAAGTTGGTGTTAGGTTAGGTTGATATCGGGTCGGTTTGATGGAGGGTCAAATTGATAACGGGTCAGGCTGATGGTGGGTTATGGGTTGGGTTTGGGTTTGGTCAGGTCAATTATATTCGAGTCAACCTCAAATTAGATTAATAAATTTTTCAAGTTATGTTGGGTAGGGTAGGTTGTGTCACATTTTGCTAGCTTTATATACAAGTACACAGAGTTAGAATTCCATTTTTTTCCTAAATAAATAATAAAAATATGAAGACGTGGAGAGTGAGAACCTAGAAAAGACAACAATGAGAGATTGAACAAACATAACAAAAAGAAAAGACGGTATACAAAAATTAGCCCATAGTTTTAAAACAAAACAATAATAATAGTAGTAGTAATAATTATTATTAAAGAACACTCAATATGTAATATTTAAGCCTCTAAGAAAATTTTTATTTAAATAATGTGTGGTGCAAGAGGTGAAGGCTTGTCCTATCACATAGTCACCTATGTTTGAATTCCAATAAGGATAATACTGGGGTGGGTCAGGAACAAGACCACATTTATATATCCGAATTTGATAAGTAAAATAATTTTTAAATCCGTCTTGATTTCTGATTTTTTATCGGAGATTTCCTGACCCAACTCCCGTGGGGATTAAATCTTCATATTTGACTTGATTTCTGATCTATTTTCCATCTCCAATTCATTTTTCTAACTTAAAATCAAACTCAATACCCAAAATCTGATCCTATCCTTGATACTCAATCCCATTCACAATATCCAGTTTTGTTTTTTTAATAATACATATAAAATATTTGGGATGGGTTCGAGGACGAGGACCCCAAGCTTGTCCTTAAAAAATTTCATGATAAGAATTCCTAAATCCAATTTGTGAAATTAGCCCTCGAACTCGTACAGAACAAAAAATTTCCGATAGACCCCTAAACCTATGAAAATAATTGTCATCTCTAAATTCTATCCATCACATCTGCCCCAAGCGCATACCTTGTCATATGAATCCATATCGTTTTATGTGTGATGCTATATTCTATTCGTTTCACAATATAAGTCATACATATCTTTTTTTTAAATATTTTATAATTTAAGACATATAACAAAAAAGTAGAGGGTATTAAATATTTTATTACCATTTTGCCCTCTATTTTCATTTGTAATTACAAATAAGGTTAGAGTATTAATTAGAGGAATACAATTAATGTAATATTTTATTAGTACAAGTGTTAATGTTTCTAATATTTATTGTTTCTTAATATGTGTGTTTAAACAAAATTATAAGCCTTATATTATAAAATGGATATTAAAATAACCAAGATGTACGTGCCACTTACAATTGTGAATAATAAAAATTTCCAAGTATGCTTAATATTAAGAAGTAGAATAAATCTCACTAGGGTACCTTGATATATAGTCTAATTCTATTTAGTTGACATGTGTTTCAAACAATTACATTTAAGTATCAAGAGTTTTAAAATTTAATCTATTTTAGAGCTGACCTATTAATAATTTTAGTTTCATATTACTAAAGACATAATTTTTTTAATATTACATTTTTCCCTAATATGAATGGATGGATTTTTTTTAATATTAATATTTGGAAAATTCTATAATTTCTTTTAAACTTGTAATTTTTTTTTCTTTTCTAATAAGTTATAAAAAATTGCAATAGAAAATTAAAAAGTGTTCAAAATTATCTATTTTAGATTTAAAAGTTTTTAATATTAATTTTTTTATCATTTCATTAATATAAAACTAAAAATATTAATGGGATGGGATTAAAGTAGAATTAAAATTTAAAACACATACTATTAAAATAGAATGAATTATCTAAAATACATAATACGTAAGTGGAATTACATCAAGTATTATGGTAGTTAAGTGAATTTTTCAATCCTAGAAAGTGTTTAGGGACCCTTTTTAGCGTCATATATTAAGAGCAGATAAAAAATTATATATTAAATAATAATAAAATTTGTAAAAAATATAATTATTATTTTTTCCTTGAAATAAGATTATATTATATAAAAAAAATCAGAAAAAAGGAATGGATCCATATACCATAATAAGTGCAACGAGTATCTCATTTAAATTAAAGTAAAATAATTGTTCCCCGTTGTCACTTCTGAGTACATAATCAGGAATCTCAGATTTGTAGTCGTAGTGCTAGACAGGAAAAAAGGAAGGCATAAAAATAAAGCCATGTGTAGTGATTAAATAATCAACATAAATCAATTGAGATTACTATATATATCCTCCTTGCTGAATCCTACCTAGCAACTGGTAAACTGCCGCTGCAATCTCATCCACCGAAGTCAGCTTACTGTCATCTTCAACCTGAACCAAAAGTTTAATTTACAGTCAAGGCAATTTTCTTTGTTCAGTGCCTTTTTTTTCTTTTTTCTTTTTTTAAATTTTAAGAAATCATACATGGATTCGTTTGGGTGGTGTCGTTTTAAGAGAAGGAATTCGTAAAGATTAAAAAACTTTATAAATTCCTTTTCAAACTAAAATCTCCTGAAACCAGCCCATCCAAATGAATCGCTAAGGGACATTGAACTAACCTTTACACTGATACAGTAAAGAGAAATTTGATCAGCAGTAGAGACATTGAGATGAAGCACAGTGAGTCTTAGACCCTGCAAGCCAGAGACCAACTTAAGGAGCTGCTTAGGCCTCTTCTCTGACCGAATCTTGAGGTTGGCATGGCTCTCCACCATAGTTACCTCTATGTCAGCTAAACCAGTTTGGTAATTGATCTGGCCACTCTGCATTGATCCATCCTCCTCTGCTGCTGCTAAATCCTGAATATTGCCCATGTCTCTGCTTGATGTATACTGTGGGAAAGTGAGGAATTCTCCAAAGGGCGAAGAAGAAGAAGTCAAGCCCGCCCCTGCTGATTCTGAGTATTTGTCATCCATATGCTTGTGAGCACTCAGGCATTGCATCTTGTGCTCTAGCTCTTTCACAAAGTTTATAGCTCCTCCTATAATTGACGCTTGATCTCCCTAATAAACCACATATACAGGAAGGCGAGTGGGTACATTATATGAATATATAGTAACAACAAATCAATAGTTGGGGGGGGGATCTAGAGAGGAGAGAGAAAAAATTATTAAGCAAGGAAATTAGTACCCTTTGTACATAAGAATCCGGCATTAATGACCTTAGCTTAGCTAAGTACTCATTCATCTGCCTACGACGATTCCTTTCAACAGCAATGTGAGTCATCCTTTGATACTCAATATCTTCTTTGTTCTTCCTGCTCCTTGCACGTCGTCGTCTTTTCGGTGTTGTTGAGTTGGATGAGGAGTCGGTAGTTGTAGCTGCCGCAGCATCGGCATCAAAAGGCAGCGGTGCAGGAGCATCCTCCTCCATGTTGGGAATGGTAGTTGTTGCAATGTAATTGGAGACAGCAGGAAATTGAAAATCATCAGTGCTTTCTTGAGAGGATATTGAGTTTGGACCCCATTCTGGAAGAGTGTTTGATGCATCTAAGGAAAGCGAGGCGTCCCAATTGGGAAAGGAGTAATAGTTTTCAGCTTGACTCTCAAAGAGTAGCTGATGATCTCGGGGACTGATTTCTTCTTCTTCTGCTTGATGAGAGTATAAGTCACAGCTCCAGTTCTCTAGTAAGTTGTACAGATCTTTTCCATTATTATTATGACCATAAAGCTCTTGCTGATAAACTACAGCTTCTAGTGTCATTCTCTCTCTAGATCTCTCTCTCTCTCTCTCTCTCTTCTGTCTAGAAGTCTCTGTTGCAATCGAAGTTCTGTATATGTTTTCCTTTAGAAGAGAGTGAGCTTGATGAGCTTTTTATATAGAGGAAGGAAGGGGATGTCATTCTACAACTCATTGCACGTGAAGCCCAATCGAGTTCCATGAATAGGAGGAACTCCTACGTGTCATAGACTTGTTCGGATTTTGGAATACTTAATCCAGACAGGCATAGTTGCCATAATAACTAGTGAAGTCCAATCTAGCTGTTAATCTTAAGGTCACAGGTCTAGTGTTTGAATCTTTCAAAGTAAATGTATCGGTTTATATAAACCGTTAAACTTATAAGTCTATTATATCATTATATACATCATAACAGTGTATTCTGTGTGACATAAATGTTATGGATCATGTTATAAGGGATTATAAAACATCGGTGTAATACTTATAAATATGTTGCAATGCAACGATCAACGCCTCTTACTTCTATGTTAGAGATTGTACTAAACTATGTTGGTCGATATATGTCAAGATAAACAAAAATAGATGTCAACGTAAGTAAGGATAAACTCTAACTAAAATAAGTATAGGAGTTCAAGTAAAAAATAATATGTCAATTCAAAAAAGATTGACATCAACTAAAATAAATGTTACCATCACTCACCCATGACTTAAGCACCTTTGCCTATAATAAATGTTACCATCACATTAGCTAGATATACCTTAGTACATGATACAATTTGTGATATTATATTCACCATTATAGACCCTCTACAAATAAAAGAAAATTGAATAACATCAAAAATATCCGTCTAGTAGCTAAAAATGAGACTAGGATATCAAATGTCCGATGTTATAGTTCTTCTCATACGGTGCACGTATTAAATTATGTCAATTGTTGTACATACATGTTGACTGTAGATGACATGGTGATATTTTCTATTTATTGTGAGTATTATTTATAAGACGGTATTAATAATATGATATACCAAAATATTTGTTTGCAATCATAAACCAACGGGTATACCATGCTACCCATCTAGCAACATAAATTTTGGCTATTGCACTGTAACAAGAAATAGCAACACAAGGTATTGGAGATAGTAACAAGGACATACCTAAAATAAAAAATAGTAATAGTCAAATGCTTCAATAATAAATACAAAAAATTATAAAAAAATATCTAAAAATTATAAAAAAATATCTAAAAATTATGGTAAAATAAATCATAAACAATGTGAAAAATGTATAAACAAAGAAAAACTGAAAAGCATAGAAATCTAAAAAATGCTATAAAAACTAAAGATTTCAGAATAAATATAAGAATTCATGATTTTTTATGACACTATAAAAATACAAAAAATATTCAAAATAATTATTAAAAAATCCCTTAAAATAAATTTAACAAAGTTCCATTTTATAATTTTATTTATTATTTTAGTTTTTCCGTATTTATTATTAAAACTTTTAAACGTTCAAAATATTATAGTCCAATTAATTATTTAGTATTTTTTTTAAATGTTATAAGCATATGATATGTAATAATGTGATATATGTTATTATGCAATATAGGGAGAAATTGGAATAAATAAATAGATAATATAATTTAATTCTTTTAATGTGAAAGGCACATGAGTGTTAATGAATTTAAATACATTGATCCATAGGTGAAGCTATCTGTAAAATTTAGGCCAAATGTTATAACACCTAAATGGATTTCATCCTAACAATAATTTGCTATTACAAAATGCTCACCAAATGAGTACTTTTTATGATATCCAAATTCTCTCTTTTATACATACTCCATCCACATAAAAAAAATGAGTTATTCTATCACCAAAATTTTGTATAAAAAATAAAATTATTTTACAAAAGTCAAAACATACTTTTAACTTTTACCCTCATGTTTTTTCTTATATCATCTTGTTGTTTGCTGAGTGCTTCTTATTGTTGGCGCAAATGTTCATTAAATGTTTCTGCTTATTCCCTTATATGTGATTTCCGTTGTTGAACTTGTGATGAACTAGTTTATGCCTAACTCAAGCAAAAAAGAAGAAGAAGAAGAAGAAGAAGGAATAATCGCTCAAACTCTCATTTAAAAGTTTTTTGACCGACTCCTTTCATATGCCCTTAATGACAATTAATGACCTCCTCAAGTGTTGATGTCTCATCAATCTCTATAGTGACTATAGTCTATAGGATCGACATAAGCAATGCTCTACTAGCCATTTGGGACCTTTGTTCCTCTAAGTTTCTTAATAGTATGTTATGCACATGCAAAAAGAAAAGTTACATATATAACTTTAACAAAAATACACTATTATAAATAATGTTAGCTATCTCACAAAATTATTTCCTACATCCAGAGTAACCCATTTGCATTTCCTACAATATATATATATATATCTATAGGTCTCAACCTCAAGCTTTTTTCTGGACGAGCCTATTATTTTAGGGGGGAAATTCAAGTTAATATGGGTTTAACAAAAATGAACTAAAAAATTTAAATACCTTATTGAGCCAAAATTATGTCAATGACTGTGTATCGTAATAGCTTAGAGTCATATTCTTTGCCTAGTTTTCTTTATTTATTTTTTCACTAGCCTACACAAAATAATATCAATATGTTTTTATTTTGTTATAAAATTTTGTCCCAATGTATGGATCTAATTAAGTTTGATGATAAATTTCTCTTTGGAGAGTTCCACAAGTCAATACATTTTTGTCATGTATCTAAATCCAAAAACAAAGACCTCCATTTGTTGCATTTCATCCAACCATTCTTATGATCATTTTTGTGGTCCTTATATCGATCACCCATCAAACTATCTAGACCTACTAGGATCCTACCCAATTTTTGACTTTGCTTCCATAGAGATGGATCAAAATATTTGAACACATAATAAAAAATGCTAGAAATTATAGAATATTAGATTTAATTAATTATAAAATATCATATAAAATACTTACCTCAACTTCAATTAGGAATTTCACCTTTTCGTGAGGAGGAACATGCCATCACATCTTATAACATGGTGGTATCTTGGTTCAACTTTGTTACCTATGCACATGGGAAACCATGTATCGAAGTCACTGATGGGATTTAGTGTGTTAGCCTAAAATTCAAACTCCACCATAAACTTTCAACATCCTCACCTTTTGAACTCATCTAGGCTTTATTTATCAATATATATTTCTATCCATTCTTCTCTTTCTTGTAAAATGTGTATATTAGTTTTATCAATAAAAAAACTATAAAAATATGATTACAAAAAAATTATAGATTAATTAAATTATCTAACTACTCTTCGACACCCCAAACATACTCTACTGAGATGAGTCACTTCTAGTGGAAGACATAACATGGTTCAAACTATAAACCGAACCAAACCAAACTAAATCGTAATTTTATAGTGTATAATTTTTTAAAAAGGTTAGGCTATGGTTTAAAAAAAATAAATTATGGTTTATAAATTGTAAACCATGTGTGTGTGTGTGTGTAAGGAATATCCAATGAGAATTGTCTTTTGGTGAGAACTTGAGAACTTAAAATTTGAATCACTATATAAAAGATGAAGGGTTAAGATAAAAAAAATTACTATAGTTGAGGAAACTAATTTGTTAGGTGGAGAAAACTACCTTAATAGGTGGAAAAAACTATTTCAATTTACAAAAAACCTATAGTATTTGAATGTTAGGAAAAAGAAAGAATATGATATCCTTGTCAATATTTTGTTCTTGTATTTTAGATTAGAAAACTACTCTCAATGGGAGAAGAAAATATCCTTAGTTGGAGAAAGAAATTACTGCAATTAACTAAGAAAACTATAGTATTTGAGTATTAAAAAAAGGCATTGATATATATATAATATTGTGTTTTTATGCTTCATGTTAGGAAAATACCCTCAGTGGATGGAGAAAATTAATATTAGTTGGTGGATGAAACTACCTTTAAAGGTAAAGAAAATTACTGTAAGTAGCTCAAAAAACTAATGATGAATCTCAGTTCTTACCATAAGGATAGTTATCACTAGGTATGCACAATACCTTAAGTCATGTCATAAATGGTGGAGGTTTAAAAAGATTTATGTGACTATCTATATTAAAAAGATGCACCCTTTTTTTAGGAAACCTATCAATAGAGAACTCAATAGTTGAGCATGAAAGGTGTGGAGTAGTTTAAGATGAATAACCTTATATAAATATTTCCTAGAAGTGTGTGAGTGTTGACAAAGAATTCTCAAGCTTTTTTTATCTATGGGATCAATCATCAATTCCAAAAGTGCTTCGAGTAATTACTTGTTCCCGATATGAGGCTAGGGTGTTACAAATGGTATTAAAGTGAAAGTACAACTGCGAGCTAACTTTGGATGATCTAGTCAGTTGCCTAGTATGATGATTTTAGGAATGGATAGTAATGAGACAATTTATGAATGAGATGCAATGAAGGTGTTTCATTCTTTGAGTGGGTGTGTGTACAATACACTAAGTCATGTAGTAGATTATAGAGGTTTGAAAACATTAATATAACAACTTATATTAATAAGGTATACCTTTTTTAGGAAACCTATCATTGGGTAATTCCATAGTTTAGTGTGTTTTACTTGGGGTATTCCAAAGATAGGTGACTTCTTAGGATTTTTTCCTAAGAACGTATAAGGGAGACAAAACATGCTAAAAATGACTCATGTTGATATGTGAGGTTAATTGTCAATCCTAAGAGCACTTTAAGTAACTAATAGTGGTTGATGTGGGGTTAGGGTGCTATAATATGCCCTCTCTCTCTCTCTCTCTATTTATATATATATATATATATATATATATATATATATATATGCAATAACTTGAAATTTGAACCATTAGATTAAATGCAAAGGGTTGAGATGAAAAATAAATCTATAGTTGAAGAAATTACCCTTGGTGGACTGAAAAACTAGTATATCTAAAACTATAGTTGTAATACCCCATTTTTTCGTAAACCCTAATTGAGAACCTAAGTGGAAGTTATGATTTTATGTGATTTTAATCATATAAATTATAATTGGATAAAGTGTGTTTAATATGTTGTTTTATGTGAGTTTATTATGAGGTGAGAGACCACTAGATTAATTAGCTTTAAATTGGTATAATTTAGGTGAGAGTCCATTAGATTAATTGAGACTATTAGGACAGATGATCAGGTATAGAGACAGAAGATAGGCAATTCTAAGGGCTTTGGTTGTCAATTTATTTTGTACGATTTTTGCCTTTTTTTTTAGCTTTTGTTGTCAATCTTTTTAACTTTGTGGGCCTTCCCACGACCTCCCCTCACCTTAGATAATATTACTTCTTACACTTCTCCCTTTAACTCAGATTTTAGCCTTGTGTTATCGTACCTTACTTCCTAACAACTCTCATATACATCATATCTTCCCCCATCGCCAACTTCATTCAATCAAGTAAGGAGAAACTCTTAAATTAGGTCCCTCTCTCTCTCTCTCTCTCTCTCTCTCTCTCTCTCTCTCACACTCATCTCTAGTGATTGTTGAAAATATATCCCCTCCATATGTTTTCAATTGCTTTGTTCTTCATTCACTTAACCCTCATGTGCAAACTATTATCTTCTCTCTCTTCCCTTCTCTTGAGTTTTTCCTAAGTGTTTGAAGATCTTCATCCATTGTTCTTCCCTTTATGAAAATCAAACTTCTCACACTCTTATCCATCATATCCTTTGTTGTTATATTCTCTAATTCCATGTCTAACTCTATTATATTTTCTTAAGTCTAAGGGTTCTATATTTGGAGATAATTTTAAGATCTTCCCCTTCTTTGGTTATCCTCTTGGTGTGCCACCTATTTTTTGGTATGGCTTCCCTTTTCATGATTATATTGTTATTTTATGTGTTGTAATTTCTAGTTTTGGGTTATATGTTTGAAGGAGGAAAAAAGTTTATGTTTGAGGCTAGAACTTGGGGTAGTTATTTATTTATTATTTTTCTATTTGTGCTTGGAAATGAGGTAAAGCTATGCTCCTACTAAAATTTTGAAATCATATGGTAGAATAATAGGGTTTTGATTATTGTGCTTATGTGTGATTTTATGCTCTGTTGTGATTTCATGCATGTGTTGTGTGAGTGGTTCAGTCAAGGGATTATTAGTTAATGCCAAAATACCTACTTATACTTTTGAGATGGGCATTGATTTCCTCATATTTTTCACTTGAATTATGATATATAACATGATAAGTTTTGAGCACGGTTAGAATTATTTATGCGTGCCATAATATTTATGCGCCCAAGGAGAAAACGTTTCTTTTTACATGTGTATGATTATATTTTAAGCATGTGCGTCAAAATTATGCTATATCTTATTATGTATGCTAAGCAAGAGAAATATGGTATGATAGATATGCATTGCTAGGGTTTTATGTTCTATTTGGGATTAGATGCGAGTTAGGGACATAATGGTAATTTTATAACTTTAATTATTTTTCAAAATTGATATTTGATGTTAATATGTTAAATTTAATGTAAAATGGCTATAACCTAAGTTTCTTTCAATTCTAAACATGTTTATAAGTAATATGGCTAATAATGGAATAGTTTAAACAATAAGGAAAATTTACTCATTTATGACTTTATATGCCTAAGTATTAGATAGCTGAAAGCACGGTGACCTTGGTATTGACTCTTAACTTTTGGTTTCAATTGTTAAACTTGTATACTTGTAATTAAATAAAAATGGTTAAGTATGGGATTGTGATTTTATATTCACTATATGATGTGTCCCACATCGGTTTCTGAGGAGATCTTTGGACAGTTTATATGGGGGGATAAACCCTCCACTCTGGAGTTAGCTTTTGGGTGGAGTTAGGGGTATTCCTAGGGGATTACCCCTAGGTCCTTTCGAGTGATTACGTCTTTGGAGTCCTTATTAGCTGGTCCCAGATGATTATACCTTGGGGTTTTGTATGGGGCCTATTTACAGTGACGATATCTAATCGTTAGGCGGAGTCTGTATCATCTAGTATCAGAGCCAAACCTCAGTGGAGGACTCTGTGTGGGCACTTCAAAGCCCCAGGCGATTACATCTTTGCTCGATTAGGAGCAGTTTAAAGGGGGTGGGAATGATGTGTCCTACATTAGTTTCTGAGGGGATCTTTGGACAGTTTATATGGGGGGGGTTAACCCTCCACTCACGAGCTAGCTTTTGGGTGGAGTTAGGGCTCTTCCTAGGGGACTGCCCCTAGGACCTTCCAGGTGATTACGTCTTTGGAGTCTATATTAGTCGGTATCAGGTGATTATGCCTTGGGGTTGCAGGTGGGGCTCATTTAGCGTGACGATAGCTAATTGTTAGGCGGGGTCTGTATCACTATATGGTTGGTGATCACCTCGATAAGATATTAATTTTTAAAGTGGAAGATCTTGATTTTGAGAATGGTTTACTCTTTAGGGTTAGCTATGCTAAAGAAGATATAAAGTCATTGATTTGCTTTAGCAGTTTTGTTGGATGAATTGATATTCCAACTAAGGTTCTATTCTACTCATTTTAGTTTTGGGGACTTCTTAGAGGGTATGCATATTTATAAATTAGGAGTTCTAGGATTGGAGGGTATTGTGTTGCCTTGGTGTGTCTGTATAATTGGTGTAATTGATATGTCACCGAGTTGCAAAGGTGGAGGTTAATATATTACCTTAGTGTATTGGTGTGATCGATCTAGATTATTTTTGTATCACATTGAGAAATTAAAATGGAAGTAAACTTTGTATGGTGATTTAATTGGAAACGGTCTTGGTATATTGGCTTGGTAGTTTATTTTGTGCACTGCCCTTTGGTTTATTGGAATTGGTTTTGGAATATTGCTTGGTAGTTACCTTAGTGCACTATCCCTAATGGTTATAAGATATGTTGCAGTGGTCTTGGTAGTTCCCTTTTAGGATACCCTTGTTATGATTTGGAAAAATGAGATGGTTGTCTTATGACTAAGTGTAATGAGTACATGATCTATGATAATGTATATGTATATGGAATAATTATCGTATTTAGATATCACTTGTATTAGCTGACATGTTACGCCATGATTACTACGTGATTACCTTTTATGTGTTCTATGCGACAATTGCAAGTTTAGTGTTATATAGTGGTTTATTTAACACCATTATATTGGTGTGTTCCATTTTATTACCCCCTACTTATTCAGTAGACAATTGTGACCTTATGGGAGTATTTTGAGGGCCTTAATTGAGTAGGCTAATGTTTGGAGTTAAGAGTTAGGATTATCTAGTATCAACTCTAACATCTTTTGATTCATATATCCCTTGGACTCTTATGTCTTTTTTTTTTGGAATCCTATGCTTTTAGTTATTATAGCTTTGTCTGACACTTTTTGTGTAATATAGGAGAAGTACTCTCATAATATAATCTCTTATATGCTTCTTATAAATGTTATTGCTAACTTAAGTAAAGAAATATTTTAGCCTTAACACTCAATGCAAGAAATGTAGAGGAGATAATATTTATGCTAAATGTGGTGGTAACATAATAGATTTTAATGTTTGAGCTTCCAAAAACGACTCCTTTAAGAAAATTTTTTTACCGCTAAAAATGGTAGTGTTACACTAGTATTTGAGTAATAAGAAAAAAAAGGTAGTGATATTTTTATATTTTATGTTAGGAAATTACCAATAGCAGATAGTAAAAACTACCCTCAATGAATAAATGAAAATAATATAAGTAACTCAAGAAATTATAGTATTTGAGTGTAAAAAAAAAAGGTAGTGACATTTTTATTAATATCATATATTTATGTTTTAGGTTAAGAAACTGTCATTGGCAAATAATAGAAATTATTCTTAATAGCTAGAGGAAACTCCTCTAAGTAGTTGAGTAAATTAGAGGTGATTACCAGTTCTCACCATAAATAATGGTTCTTACTACATATATCTCATATATATATTTATATATATCGTCATCAAATAGGACATGATTTAATGTAATATTAGGTAATAGCTATGTTTGTAAGTATATATATTCATAATCAATTCTTTTCATAACTGGAATTTACTCCTATATCTCTCAAAGTATTCATTTTATGTTTTTTTACATGCTTACAACAATTGAAAAGCTGCTTCAAAATATTGTATGATTTAAAATTGAATAATTAAAATTTGATATTTAAAACCCATAAATCAGAATTGAATCATGTCGCATTATAAACCACTAATATAGTTTATTTTGGATCATTTGGAAAATGATTTGATTTGGTTTGAGGTTTTCCAAATTGTAAAATATATGATGACACTTCACAACAACATCAGCCATACCTCTACTTAATGAAAATTAAGATCTATAAAAACCATATAATATAACAATAAACTAAATTGATGTACCAAACAAGAATTAGAAAATTCCTCTCTACAACTATTAATCATACTAAAAGAAAATAATAAGATACCAAAGATATGATGTTTTAATAATTAGGTTCTATTTAAGCATAAAAATACTACCGAATTACACAATTACTAATCAAAACTAGAGATGTTGTCGCTACCAAAAATTTCTCCTTCTTTATCCTCACATAGCACATTTTCTTCCATGGAGCACATCTACATCTTATTTTTCTGACTAAAAGTATGGTTCCTTCTTATACTTCTTATAATGCATATTCCTACTATATGTTAATAATAATTTATTTATTTATTTTAATATCATTTCTATACTAAGTTTTAGTAATTTTCTAAACCTAAGCAAACTACTTCTATTATTTTTATTATTATAAACTTAGCAAACTAATTTTATTAATTGAAATAAAATTTTAATAAATTTTATGATAACTAAATTATTATTCATGATTTCTTTATGAATAAAAATTTATAGAAATAACTGATTCTTAGAGAATGATACAATGCATTTAAAATATTAATTTTTCTATATGTTACATATTTACATTATTTAATTTTAATTAATATTAATTTTACTTGAGTTTAATAAATATTTATTTGTTTCTACTTTATCCTTAAAATGTACAAATGAATTATATTTAATCCATGAAATTTTTTATTTTATGTTAGATATTTATTTAGTATAATTTTTTTCTTCTACTTTATCTATAAGGTATATAAATGGATTAAATTTTATCTTAAATAAATTTTCCCCTAAGTTACATGTTTATTTTATTGAAATTTATTTAATATTAATTTATTCTACTTTATCCATAAAGTGTAAAAATAGATTAAATTTTATCTAAGATAATTTGTTTTACATATGATATTTATCTTATTTAAGTTTATGTAATATTTATTTTCTTCTAATTTATGCTTAAGGTGTAAAAATGAATTTAGTTATATATAAGATAAAATTTTCTTTTACATCAGATATTTATTTTATCCGTAAAGTGTATGAATGTATTATATTTTATTTAACATAAAACCCTATTTTGCATTAGATACTTATTTTATTTAAGTTTGATTAATATTTATTTTCTTCTACTTTATTCTTAAAATGTACAAATAATATTTATTCTTTTCTAAAAATTATACTTAAAGTTCAACAAGTTAAAACTTAACCAAGTTAATTTGTTATTTATCTAAAATAAAATTTCTTTTTATGTTAGATATTATTTTAACTAGCGTACTCTGTGTGTGTTTGTTAAGCTTTTAACATACATGTAGTAATAAGTGTACCAAAACATACACTATCATGCTTGTATATATAATCATAAAAATATACCAACATACTCACATATACATTAATACAAGATATAAAGTATGTATTGTACTAAATTACATAATCTGACATATTATCATGCTAACATGCCAATTAAATGCATAATGTAACATATACTAATAATAAATTCAAATACTGATATGCTCACATGCATACTACAATAATCCAATCATTCAATTATACAACCTAACACATACTAATACCTAATAAAATTAATAATTCAATAACTTATCTTATTTTGCACAATTACAATCATACTACCAAATTACAACAATGAACACAAATGACCACCTACAACATGTGCATGCTAATTAATTTTTTTTATCTATATAGAAATATATCACTTAACCACATCAAATATTGTAATAACATTTAAAAAAAGGTTAATGCACTAGAGAAGCTAAAGTTTTTTCAAAGTATATGATATAATCTTGATTTTATGAGCACTCACAATAAAACCCTGAATTTATGGGTTAATGTACCATATAAACTTCTACTAGTTTCAACCGTTAACTTTTTCCAACCTTAAAAAAAATTAGACTACAAAGTGATTAATGTACCCTTGTTATTTATATTTGGAAAAATGTTGATAAAAAAAACTATCACCGCCCCTAATTTTTTTTCTTTCTTTTCCCTTCTCATTTCCTTTTTCCTTTACAAATTTGGCCTCCTACACTGTCAATTAGAGCCACTCACCAATCCATCACCATGAGCATGTTCAGTACCAACTCCTTAAGTGGCAACCTTCGTCAACTAACTTAAGAAATCCAACATGAGCTTTATCCTTTTTTTTTCAACCTCTCAAACTCAATTTGCTCCTTCTCCCCTCCATTAGAGACAAAATGAATCTCTTATGCCCAATTCATGAAACCTCAAAATTCATTGAGTCTTGTAGATTTTTGAACTATCATGGTCAACAAACCTCACAATGATGAAAAAAGTCAACAAATGAAGGGAATCTAGGATTGTTTTTTGCACCATATTTTAGCCAGTTGAAATATTTTTTGACAAAAAAGAGAAACCCTTGAATCAAGTTTGTTAGTGTTTTGATAAGTAGCTTAAACACTCTTTTTCAAAAATTTTGTTAGAGTATCTTTTGAAATAAACTCGATCTTTTAGCTTCCAACTTTTAGTGTAATGTCATGCATATAAAAACTATTTTTGTACAACTTTTAAAGGAAAATAAATTTTAAAATGTATTGTGAAATGTTGTTCAACTAGGAAACCAACATAATGGAATGACAGAGCAAGTTGAATGGTAACCTGTGATTTTTTTTGTTAGTTCTGATGAACTAGTCGACTAATATGCCACAATAAGTGCACTGGTTCTACTAGAACTCATAATCTATATATTTGTTTTAACTCAAATTCATTCTAATTCTTCACCTAGATTTTTGAATAGGTTATAATTTGATTATAAATAATTTTAATATATTTTTAAACTATCATTATAAACTAACTTTTAGATTTAACTTTCTTAACATAATTCTCACACCCTGAAAACACATTTTTGCACACTTTTCCTTAATTTTCTCTTATTCACCTCACCTATCTACTATCTATTATGGTTACTCACTATTGATATATTCTGCACCTAAAATATCCTTTTTTGGCTTCCCTTTTAGGTGATACAAGTTCCCCTACACCTTGGTCTTCATGCTACAACTTTTAGCCTACTCTTTTTTCACTTTTATCTTAAATACTCAAGTTTGCACCATTATTTTTTTCATGCCTATATTGCTCAACCATACCACTATTTCTCTCATTTTTGTTCTCATTTGACTCCTTGCAACCCAACTTGAATCTTTCTTCCTCCCTTATAAGAAAAGCTTCCCAAATAACCCTTCATTTTTCTTCTCCTTAGTTTATTCTCTTATTCTCTTTATTTTTATTTTTATTTTAATATCTAAATGTGTTTTGATAAAAAATTTATGTGATTCTTTTTTATTTGAGTAAGAATACTTGAGATTGGAGTAGCTTAGTGGAGTTATATTCTTTTCTTGAACATCTTATAATAAGTAAAATTGGTTAAACCTTGTAGTTGTACAATGATGTGTAATGTGCTAGCTATATGTTATTTTTTAAGTGGTTGGAAACATTAACTTAAACTTAAGAGCATAATAAGATTTATTATTTTTAATTTGGGATTATGGGCTTGAATGCGGCATGATTAATGTACTATTTGGTGGTTTGAGTATTGAATTATGAGGTATAAGTAAGGTTGTAAATGAGCCGGACCACTTCAGTATTCAGATCGACTCATTCATTTAGTTAAATGAGTTGAGCCTAAGTCTCACTTTTAGGCTCATTTATTTAACAAGCCGAACCCGATCTCAAAAAAGTGAGGCTTTGTTTATTTTATGACTTTGGCTTGTGAGTTTGGCTTGGCCCGTTCGTTTAGTTAAACAAGATGATCTTAAGTCTTATTTTAGACTCATTTAGTTAAACAAGCTGATCTCGAGCCTAGTGTTATTTGACTTGGATTGGCTTATTTACAAACCTAGGTATAAGCATTATATATGATTTTCTAAATGTATCATGTGGTATAGGTGTGTTGGGATTAAGTTTGGTAACATGGAAGGTTTTAAATTGTGTTTTACCCTAGAGAACCAACCAACTAGTTAGTGGAAAAAATAATCATCTGATTTACTAATCAACTATTTTTGACTCATGGGTCAAATATGTTACTATAATTTGGGGTCTTGGTTTGGCGTGATGCCATTCAACTAATGAGGCTTGTGACTAGTCAACTAATGACACCAGTTAACTGAATTTTCCATACAATTCAACTGGTTTGCCTACTTTGTATTATTTTCTCTTGATTTTTTCCTAGACCAATCTATTGGTTTGTGAGACCAATTGACTAGTTCTCTTGGGACTTTTGATGTATTTTTTAGGATTAACTTTAGGGGTTGACCTTTTTTTTTTTGGCCTTTGACCTTCATGAATAATGATTTGAAATGAAAACAAATGGTTTAAGTGTGAATGTATGGTATGAGATTAAGTTTTGGCCTAAAATAAGATACATTTGATGAAAATAGAATATAGTAAAATTCTGTGCTAATTTCTCTCTGTAGATCAACTAGTGATTTTAGTCCACTTTATTATGTGAGTTATGTTGACTATTTATATTATGTTAGCTTATGGCTTTATGATACCTTATCTTTTGGGCTATGATGGCTATTTATATTGAATTAGCTGGTGGTTTTAGCCCACTTTTACTTGAGTTGTATTGGCTATTCATATTGGTTCAATAGGTGGTCTTAGTCCACCTTTACTTAAGTTATATTGGTTATCTATATTGGGTTAACTAGTGTTTTTATTCCATCTTTACTTGACTTGTTTTAGTTATCTATATTAAGTTAACTGGTGGTAGATAGTCCATTTGTGTGAATTGTTTGTGATGTGCTAATTATCTTTATTGAATTATCTAGTAGTATATAATCCTCTTATCTAAGTATGAGAGTGTTACAGAAATTATATCTATTGTGTGATATGTATGGATTGTAGAAAGCATGAGTATGAATGGGGTTAATCTTAGAGGCAATTATGAGTAATCTCTGATAGCATGTTTGGATGTATAACATGCTTCACAACTTTTATACTATGCCTTATGTGTTTCATGTTTCCTTTATAGGATATACCTTGTTTGCTTAATACATAATTGTACTAATACTATATTTTGAAGGAAAATTTCTACATGCACCAAATTAGGATGAGGTTTATTTATATGATGGTGTGCTTGGGAAAAAGTGATACCTTTTATATGGGTAGGGTCGCCGAGTAGGAATTATCTAATATTACCTTTAAGATCTTTTGTATTTTGGATATTTTAGACTCTCATGCCCCTTGATCCTTTTGGTTTATTTTATGAGTTGATCTCCACTAATATTTATCTTAAAACACACACACACATAACTTCCGCTTAATGTAGTTATTTTGTGACATGTTTGTTAATAATTTTAGTCTTGCATTTGGCATGAGAATGGTATGGTGTCTGAACTTATACTAAGAGTAGCGATAATACCCATGGTTTTGTTTTCTCTTATGCAAATCTAGTATTTTAAATGTAATTTTCTTTCACTGAAAAATTTGAAGTGTTACATTCATCATTTAGCTTTTAGCTATATCTTTCAGCTATTTTTGCTAAATATATCCTAGGTGGTGGTGTTGCTATAAATAAAATTAGTTTTGGGCTTGAAAATGGGAATCATGAAATTTTATGTTGTCATTTAAAATTAAATAATATAGGAATAAAAATAACTATTATGGATTATCGATTATGACTTTGGTTTCAAAGTTAATTTTTATGGCTATCGTTTTCCTCCTCTGATTTTAGGACCTTTGAAATTACAATATTGCTACCATGATGCTAACTAAAATCTTTAGTAATATTGTTGATTGGTTTATTTTTGATGGAGGAAAGTATAGAGATTCAAAGTAATTGTTGTATATGGGTCATGAATTTGTTGCTTTCTTTATTGTGTTGTTTATGTTCCCTGTAACTTGGGATATGAGGGATTATTTCCCAATTTCTTACTCTAACCTTGAGAACTAAGGGACTTCATTCATTTTGATAAAAATTATGTCCTAATATAACCCTTGTTGCTTCTATTCATGTATGCATTTTTGGGCTATGTGGGTAAGGATGATAATTCAACAAGTTCAATTTAGAATAGTGGTCGAGCTATTGTAAATAAGGATAAAGTCGATGATGGAATTAATCAAAGAGAAGAATATGAGAAAAATATGAAGATTTTTTTAAGCATAAAAAATCAAAGAGATAAAATTGATGAAGTCGTGGGAGAAAAAATGGGGGAGAAATAAAAAATGAGGGGGGGGGGGGGAAGGTGGTTTGGAGAAGGAATTGAGAAATTGATAGAGGTAAGGGGACATAATAAATGTAGTATATTGTTCACTTCCCAAGTAAACTTAACTTTTTCTAAAAGTGGATAAAAAGTTAGCAGTTAAAACTAAAGGAGATTAATCGAGTGTGTAAATTTAGGGTTATAATGTGAATTCCTAGAAAATCAATGTTATATTGTATATTTTGAAAAAAAAACTTAGGGTTGTACGGTGTTTTCTTCCTTAATAAGTACTAACAAGTATAAGGAGGCACAAGGAAAGAAAAAGAAAAAAAATGTTTAAGCAATGCAAAAAAAAATGCTTAAGCAATGATCTGATAAAATTTATATAATAAAAAAATAAAATAAAAATAAGTTAGTATTTAGCAAAATGACCAATAATAATGATATTACAAGCAAAGTACACTTAAAACTAGTAAGGATAAGTGAAAGGGAAATGAAATGAAAATTAAAATAGAGGTAGAATTAGCAATATTAGCAAGCTCTAGAAGTGCTCTAGTGATGCTTTAGTGGGCCCACAAACTATAAAGCAAGCATAAGTTAGCATTTTTGAAGAATAGCCAACACAATTAATATTGACAGTAAAGTAAACTAAAAACTTACAACTATAGGTGAAAAAAAATGAAAATGGAGGTGGAATGGGGTTACAAGAAGGAGGAGTAATGGAAGAGCAATTGAGGGAGAAGGAGATTGGGTTGCGAGAGAGAAAGAAGATGTGTTAGTTGCAAGAAAAGGGAAAGTATGAGGGATTTTTTTTAACATAGATGCTCCTATCATCGATGACATGCCATTAGTATTAGGGTTGTGGTTGTCAGTGAACATTATGTTTTATTAGCACTAAAAATAGCTTAATTATGATAATGAGTTATCATTATTAGGATATTTCATACAAGAAAACAAATCGAGGCGGGATTCTTTGGTGCTCTGTAAGAAGATATTTGTGGAACCCCTTTCTTTTGTCTAAATCATTAATCGAGAAAAGTAAGGTAAGGTCTTTTCTTGCTTAAAAGGAAATTGAGACTCTTATTACCGATGACATATCAATTCTTTTGCATAAATTTTTTTAGGAGTGAAAAATGTAGATGTTATAAGTAAATGTAATACCCCCAAATTGAGCAGAGTGTTATAATAATTGATATGGTTACTTATATCAACATAATATACCATTATTTTGGTGATTCTATCATAAAAACTCCATGATTAAGCATATTTGTTGTGGAACATTTTTTTATAACGGATGACTCTCTTTTGAGGTTTCAAAAGTTTTCTAGTTTTTTTCTCAGAAAGCATGTGATTGAGGGAAAAATCTGCTAAAAGGACTCGTTTGATATGTAGGGTCATCTACTCCCGCAATCCTTATGTGTCCAAGTGGCTATCAAATGACCCTTGGGTGGTCGTATCGACTTAAGGTGTTACATATGGTATTAAAGTGAAACCGCGGTTGTGAGCTGAACTTGGATGTACCAATCATACCGCCTAGCTGGATGATTATCGGGATAAACTGTGTTCTTTGGAAGGGGGTAAAATGTAATACCCTTAAATTGAGTGGAGTATTATAAAGATTAATATGACTGTTAATATTAATATATTGCCAGACTATTGATTTATTTTTATGTGCACAAGCCCCACTTTTTATGCTCTCCCATTTTTCCTTGTTTATTCTGCCTCATTTGACAAGATACAATAAACTTTTTTTGGATTACCCAACAATCACATTGCTTTATTTTTGAAGAAAAGTATAGATACTAAAAAAAAATTCCTACAAATATGTAACATTTTACGTAATAATCTTTACACCATCTCCTATATCTTTCTCAGCATCAAATTTAATACAACCATATTACAATCACATTGCTTTTTTTTTGAAGAAAAGTATAGATACTAAAAAAAAAATTCCTACAAATATGTAACATTTTACGTAATAATCTTTACACCATCTCCTATATCTTTCTCAGCATCAAATTTAATACAACCATATTAATGTCATATTATAAAAACTAAAAGTAATTATAACTGATTAATTTAAAAATTATTCAAATTATAAATATATTTTTTTAAATCTTAAAAACTTTAAGTGAAATAATGGTCTTTTCAATTATTTATAAATTTATATTTAATTAAAATTATTAACCTTTGAAGTGTAAATAATTGATGATTTGATTAATAAAAGTAATTAAATATTATAAATTTAAAGTAGTTGATGTAGAATAAAATAATAAAATTACAAGAGAAAGAAGATTCCGACATTCAAATTGAGTATTGTAAATTTAGTGCAGCACCGTGGTGGATGCTCTTATCAATAAAAGGAGGGAGAGGGGAGGACTCACTTACAACAGCGGTAGTATGTTCACCCGTTCATGGCGATGATAGTCATGTGACACAAGTAATAAACGAGCAATTAGATAAAATAAAATTTGCATCATTTTACCCCAAAACTGGCAAAGAAAGAGAGTATAAATTGCATCTACTTCCTAAATCACAGGAGGAACGCAGAGCAAAAGCATTCATCGAAATGCCTAAGAAACTTATCTAAATCCGTTTGAAACCCTTGAATCCACCTTTACATGCGGATCCCCATACCCTTAACAGCATAGAAACAAACGGATACCAACTAGCATGCATACCTGACGTCCTATTAGAATAGTAGTTTGCCTGTTCCGCTACAGAAACCCCATTATTTCTGTTCTTGAGATGCCGGAGGTCGATTACACGGCTAAAAGAGTTAATTTACAACCGAATATGCAAAATATTCAACCAGCTGTACGGGAGCCCTCATGGCCAACCATTCCCTTCATTCATCCGGTTGACGTCTCCTTCGTCATTGATTGTAAAGCCTACATCATCAATGTTAAATTTTCTTATGAATCATCAGATTAATTAGTAGCAGTTCCGATCGCTTGCGTCGTACGTTGCTTCTGCTTTTATCTCTGTTGTGGTATGATGTTTGAAAGAGTAGGCTACAGACATATCTAAATCATTGCCCATACAATCCCTGACACCCAAAGCCAACCATCATGTCTGTCCTGAGGTTTCAGAGTTGTCGTTCTGAATTGCTTCTTTTTTCCTTATCCGAGCAGTGTGCATCGTTCTACCGTTCAACATAATCCTATGTGTGAAAGGGTAACTCCTTATTATACCACCCTTTCGCCCATTGGAAGATGGTTTTTTTTTTTTTCTTTTTCCCTATCATTTCCACGACCATCATCTCCCACGGAGGCCACGGGTGCTAAAAAACAGTAGCACCGGAGGCATATCATATGGTCAAGGCGTTAATAATAATAATTATCAAAAATGGGTTGAATCCCTAATCTCTTGGTATTAAATAGCTACCCTTATCATTAAGCTAGGGCTTCACTAGTCCACAAATATTTTATGAGTACCGGAGACGGAGACATAAATGAAGATAAATGAAATAATAATAATTTTTTAAGTTATAAAATATATTTGTATATATATTTGAAAAAAAAATTGAGATACAAAAACAAAAACAAAAAAATATTTTCAGAATATAGACCACTGGTCAAATGGAATGTACATGCATTGTGTTGTCCACGTGGTGGCTTTATCCTTTATATCTTGTCATAGCATTCATGTGTGCCTTGAAGCAGCCTCTTGGGCTCTTTGTACGATTTAATATTAGCGCTATATTGATTGATAACTTTATATAAAGAAACAAAAAAAACTACATCGATCTATAGCATTAAAATTAAAAACTGAAAATTTGACATTACTCTTACAAAGCTCTTTATCCAATGGGATCAAAGATGCTGCGCAATTTGATATCAAGTATTAACACTATTTCAATAAACTGTTGCTACAAATCTATCGATAAATTATTAATCTAGTAGTTAAGATGCATATCATATCTGTGGATTTTAGGTGTTGGTTGCTTTTCAAAAATTGACAAGTAATTTTCCAAATTTACCCTCTGAGCCAACTATAAAGGACTATCCCAGTAGCCAACCACATCCTTGTTGGTAGCATGCTAGGTTTAAATGAAAAATTATTACATAAATTCAGTGCACCTAAAAGTTAGTTGTATCATCTATCTATTAAAAAATGAAATAATAAAAGTATACTAAAATGTATTAAAAGTACATAATAATACTTATATATATATATTTATAAAATATCTATTAAAAATATAAGTATTATAATTATATTAAATGTACATCTCAGTACATTGGTTTGCCTAATAAATGCTCGGCTTTAATCTCCCCATAAAAGTATCGTTATTTTTGTGTGAGATGATCATTAGTCTTTATATGACTATTTGTAATAGCTTTATCGAAGCAATAAATCAAAAATAAAAATTAAATAATGCTTTTCTGAATTCGACGCTCAATGGGGTCTGTATATATATTGTCGCACGACGCTGTACAAATAGTTTCCCTACAGAAACTATATATGAGACCTACCCCCCTACCTACGCATCGATTATGCACATTTCTTTTCGCTAGGTTGTACAACTCGTGCTGTGAGCCTGTGGCCTGTGGGTATATATGTTTTGTTTCAATTTAATTAATTTTTTTTTTCCTGAGATACCGATCGACTCTGAGTTTTTGTTCGATTCTTTTCTATGTTCCATCAGCATCAAAAAGTGTAAGCAGCATTATTTGTCCTTTCCTCACTCTGAGCTAGCTCGTCAAGGAGCTACTGTTTGGAGACATCTAGTCCTTTAGTGAGATTGGGGGCTTTTGTTAATTATTAGTGGTGACATTTACCGCTTTCGGCTCAGGTGTATTGGGCGCCCATAGTTTGGCGTAAAATGATCGACAGCCGTGGTGTTGGCGGAAAATATATAATTTGAGCGAGTGGCTGCTTCAACCTATGCAGAAGGCGCACACAAGTCGTTTTCCAGGAATCCCTGATGCCAATCCTATGTATTGACTACACAGATTATGAGGGAGTGTCTAATAATTGAAAGGTTTATTGATGAGGACGTGGCTGTGGCTCATGCTGATGGCGGGGATCCGGATGTGCAATTGGATATCTCTAACTACATTCAATCTATTTGAATATTTTATTTTATTTCGATTATAAAAAAATTGAATCAAATATGTTTTGGTAAGCATTTTAAACTCAATCATTCATTTTTCAGCCTTACATTTATAAATTTTATACTAATTTTAATAAATTTAATTTCTAAATAAGATAAAACAACAAATACTCATAATAATATTCTCTAAAAAAATCTTCCCTTTTATATACCATGCTTTAAATAATACTTATATATATTGCTATTTTATATAACTTATATTTTATCGGTGATAGAATGTGAGCCAAAAGGCAAAAGAAAACACGAAGAAAATGCATATCCTCATAAGAACTCTCACATAAGCAATGTTGTCACAAGAAACAGTTGGTGAGAAAAATAAATAGTTTCGTATATTGATTATTGTCATTTTCAAACTATAATCATCAACTTAATTTTTAACTTAATAGTAAATGAGAATGAGGCAAAGAAACTAGTTGGGGGAAAAGGGGTGCTCGATATACACCTTCCACAAAAGTGGATGTCTGGGTGAGGGTTATGGCGGACATAAAAAGGAGGAAGGCTACCACTGAACCAAGTTAACAAATATTTAAAAAAAATTATAAGTTTTTAGCATTATTTATTGTTCAATATTATTTTGATATTATTTCTTATCTCAAATTAACTATAATTATATCTCTAATCAGATGAGGTTTAGGGTACAGAAACAACATCGACAAGTGGCCAAAATAATTGAGGACTGAGTAGGGATGACAATTTTTCCCACGGGTTCAGGGCCCCAACGGGGATTCCTTGTTCGGGTTCGGGAAGAGAATTCGGGGATTTTTAACGGAAATTTTTTTGACGACGAGGTAGGGACGAGTTTGGGGTCCCCATCCCCGAATCCGCCCCGAATTTTTTTTATATATTTTTATATAATCATATATATAAATATATATATACTTAATTTTTTTTATTTAAAATATAATATATAAAAATAGTTTGAGGATCGGGGATCGGGTATAAAGTTGAGTTTTGGGGATCGGGTCGGGTTTTAAGAATGGAGAATAAATCGGAGATGGAAAATAGATCGGGGATCGGGTCAGGTCGGGTATGGGGATTTGATCCCCGTGGGGATCGAGTCAGGGAATCCCCGATAAAAAAATATCGGGGATCGGGTCGGGTTCAGGGATTAAATAATCTTTATCTAGTTCGGGGATGGGGATAGGGTCCCCGTCCCCGAGCCGCTCCGTTGCCATCCCTAGGACTGAGAAACACTATGGTCTATTTAGAGGTCTCCCACATGGTGACACATTGTTAAACACTTTTAGACATCTCCCTAATTCTCACACTCCCATGAAAGTGGTGAACCATTTAAGGACCAACGTGAACACTTTAAGAGCAAACCAAGTAGATTTAGTTACTATAAAAGATAGGATGGAGAAGAGAACCCCAAATGTCATGAATGAAATGATATCCTTGATGGTTAACATTGTAATGTCCACTCAGACAATCCCTAGAATTAAACCTATCCTTGGAATACTTGAGATAATAATTTTTTTTTTATTTAGAGTGTGTTTGTAGTCCAGATATATAAAATCAATGAAAATCTTGAATATTATATATAGGGTGACTATTTGTGTGATCTCAATACATTATAGAAATGATTATTGCCCAAAGAACTGCTTATGTCTTTGAAGAGAGATTTTTGGAGGTCGATATAGTTCAAGTGGCTCTCAACAACTTCTTTGATGAATATACATTCTAAAAGTTACCCTTTTTGAAATATGATAATCGCGATCTCTTATGCTTTAAAGGGAAGTCACTTAAATGACCATGCCATTTATTTATCCATAAGGATGCTGTAATATTATTTAATAGAAAATTTTGAATTAATTACCTTCTTAATTATTGTCTATTAACATCTATTTCTTTTTTTTTAACTAGAATGGTAACAATTTTTGAGGAATCTAACTCCTATGGAGCAATAAGAGAAGGAATTAGAGGATACTAGAGCAACATTATGTACAAAGCATAATAAACCTCCTATCAACTATAAAGTGTTTCTTTGTAGAATGAGGATGATTTTTGTATGAAGTCTTGGGAAATCTAGATTTGAGAATACATATTGAACTACCATTGGAATTATTTTTCATGACTTCAAATGGCAACGTATTTATAGGAGTTGAGGACATAGTCTATTTTGTTGGCTAAAGGTTGGCTATAAATTAAGCATATAATTGTTAAATTTTAACATGTAGCTATATTACCTAATTACTAACAAATAATTACCCAATTATTTTTTATATGTTATTTAAAGATAGATTTTTTACCAAAGAGGGTTAGGAATAGTTTGGATTCTTATGTCTTTCGTTGATATCTTATGGGAAATATTTGAAAGAAAAGATGAAGTGTGTGATTAAAGCAATGAGGGTGACGACTCCACGTATATATATATTTTTCCCCTTTTCCTTTAATGCACATTAGGATTTGGTTATTTTACATCCACCAAGAAAGATGGTATGTTGGTATGATCCCCTAGGTCTACAATGATGTGAGTTGATAGGAAATGATTATTTCCAGCTTCAAGAAATTTATTTGAGTTGCTTATCATTATATTATATGTATAACTAATATTCCTCTATACAACAATTAGGTCGGTAAAAGTATATCTAAGGAAGCACAAAGATACATATGGACCTAAATATCAATGGGCTCATATAAAGGTTTGTACCTAAACATTTTTTTTTTACATTTTAATGTTTAGTATAGTTCTAATAAATTAATATGGGCATTTCCTTTAATGTAGTGTTCGAAATAAGGAGATAAAGGCAATTATCATTATTTTGTTCTTAAATTTATGAGAGATGTTATTACAAGACAATGGAAGGGAGATGGAAATGTATTTATTAATCACTATATGTACATATACTTATTAATATTCTTAATTACTTCAATTAAACATTAACTATGAAAATTGCTATCCTTTTTATTTTTCATAGGTATTTAAAAATCATGAGGCGATATTTTTGGATAGTCAAATTAACAAGGTTAGACAACATTGATATGTCTATGTATTATTTTTGTATATATGATCATGTATGCTTGAATATTTTTTATTTATGGATAAGTTTTTGTATGCATGATTATGTATATACTTAATTATTTTTTATTAATGTAAGAGATTTAATTTGTATATATGCTTAGGATACACAACACTGATGCTTGTATATTAGTTTCAAATACATACATACATACATACATATGTGTGTGTGTGTGTGTGTGTGTGTGTAGGTGGGTATGAGGTGTTGGAAGTTTTTTTTTTTATTTTAAAAAAATTGATAAGAGAATAAATGGGAAAAAAATCATTGTCTAAAGTTAAGTTTAGGCGACTCTTTTAATATAGAATTGTTGTCTATTCTTTCCTATATTTTTTTAAGCTCTTTTTTTATTTGTTGTAGACGGTTGTGTTCTAAAGTGTCATCATTAGTGTAAACGGTTGTATCCTACATGATTATTAGATATTGTTGTCTTTTTTTCCATTTTCCACTATAGTCTATAATTGTTTTTGTAGTAGTGATATTAATTTATTATCTTCTAATATAGTATGTAAATTGTTAGAACTTTAACTTAGAAACAAATGGAGTATAAAGTAATAAACTCAACAAACAACCATAAAATCAACAAATTTTCTTTTATCAAATATATAATATAATTAAAGATATTTGAACATATTTATGCTCCAAATTTAATACAATACTTACAATAACTATTAAGTATTTTTTTTCTTTTTCTATTTTTTGTTTAGTCAACACTATTATTTTTACCTCCTCTTTTATTTTATTTTTCTCAATATATTTAATTGGATCAAATACTAGAACCATTTCACAAATTGAATTGAACATCCAAATTGTTAGCCGATATTTCAAATATCATACTTCAAATACTATTTTGTTTGTCTCCTTTGTTATAAGTTCATCCTCAATATTTAATTCATGTAGTTCCATATACATATATACATACATATAGGATTTTCTGCCCCGAAGTTTACAAATTTACTTGATTATAGAAGTGCAAAAGTTTTATAGCAGAAAGGTATTTGCAATAAATTTGTGGTTAATTGTTGTTTCTTTTTTTTTCCTCTACAGTTTGTGATTACTGACAAGAAGTGAAGTAACCAGTATATAGTGGATGTGTGTTAGGATTCATATGGATGTCTCTCACAATCTAAATTTGATCCGTTCATTTAGTTACACGAGTCAAGATAAAACATTCTTTTATGTTCATTTATTAAATAAATTGAGCTCAATTTGGAGAATATTTATTTTGAATTAACTCATTTATATTTCTAAATTAGTTAATGACGTGAGATAGGTGGTGGAGGTTTGACCGTAGTTGAAGCTTTGCTACTAGTTCAAGAACTTTGGCTACCATAATTGGATGACATTTTGGCGGGGGTGTAGGTTTCTAGTTTAAGTTAATATTTTGAGACAACTAATCTTTAAAATAAACATAGTTTTAACATTTCTATTCCACAAAAATTCATTAGAAAATAAATATTAATATTGGACAATTGAAATGAAGAGTTAAAAAATTATAGGAAGAGATGGTAATGTTACAACACCATTGCTGAATACTACAAACTCATTTCATTCATCTGACCGGAGGCCCGAAAACATTAATAACGAAAATCATCTTAAATGCAATCTTAATATGTTAAAATAACTTTGATCCGAAACAGCACCGGTAATTTGGTTCTTAGAATAAGTCTACCTACGTGCGACTAAATCAAAGTAAGAGGGTGCGTACTTTTTGGTCATTCATTCTAATTAGTACAAGTAGCACTCTATGTACATAGGGTTAATTATTACGTAGTGGAAAGTCATCTACTTTCTAGCTAGCCATCTACCTTTACTTACGCTATTTTTTCATGAATAGAGAGGGTTGTCATTTGGCAATCATATGGTCGGAAGACTTGATCAACTTTCATGTAACATTACAGATATCAGATAAAAGCTGACGAATCCAGAGAAGATGCTTCAAACCTGCAGCTGAAATCATAGTTAGGCAGGATGATGGCTTGCCCGAAGCACAGTAGACTTGCTTCTCGAGCTCCTAATCCTAGCTACAAAATAATGGTGTCAAATTCTCACTATATTGTTTATAAAATAAAATAAAAACAGATATTTACTAGTAGCAAATAGAGGTGGCAATCATGTTGGATAGGTCGGGTTCGGGTTTGATCATTTTAGATTATTTATTTTTTATGAGTTGGGTTAGGATATTTTGAGTTCGGATCATTTCGAGTTATTATATTATTTGGGTCAAGTTATTGTAATTTTGATTTATTTCGGATTAATTTACCGGGTTGAATCAGATTCGAGTTAAGCAAACTCGGGTTCGTGTCATTTTGGGTTAACTTGACTGGTATAGTTGAGTTAATTTCAGGTCATTTTCTAGTTAATTTGACTAGGTGGGTTCAGCCTATTCGGGTTATTTCGTGTAATTTGACGGATTGGTCATGTTGGATCTGAGCTGTTTAGGGTTAACTTAATGGGTCAAGTTTTGATGGGTTGAGTCAAATTAGGGTTAGTTAATTAGCATTTATTACATTGTAAATATTAGAAACAAAGATAATCATAAGATTACTAGTACAGATAGATGAAATAAGAATATTAGATGCTCTTTATTTTCACAAGTAAATGATAAAAATATTTATAAATTTTAACAATAAAAAACATTACATGATTCAATCTAACAAAAATATTTATCATTTATTTGATTACTTAACAAATATAATTTTATAAAATAAAGGTGATCACAATATATAATTATTATTTATTATATTGTAAATATTAGAGACAATTATAAGATTACTATTATAGATAAATGAAACAAAAATATTAGATGTGCTTTATTTTCACAAGTAAATAATAAAGATATTTATAAATTTTTATAATAAAAAACATTGCATGATTCAACCTAACAAATATAGTTATTATTTATTATCATTTATTTGATTACTTAAAAAATATAGTTTTATAAAATAAAGGTAACTATAATATGACTATTCAATGTATAAATATCATTTATTACATTGTAAATATTAAAGACAATCATAAGATTACTAGTACAGATTGATAATTATCATTTTTCAAGTTAAATAAGTTTGTTAATACATAAAATATTTTATTTTATTTTATATGAAAACATGGAGTAATGACCAAAATGATTCGAGTAACATATTGATACTTATTAGTTGTTAACTTGTTATACATATCATTGATGACGGAATTAGAAAAAAAAATGTTATTTCACACTATAAGTAATAACATATAATGTAATAAATCAATAATTTGCTAATTTGCTAGTTGAGTAATATTAATGATTATGTGTAAAAGTTTATTTGATATTATAGGACATGTGTATGTTTACAAGTTGTGAACTAGTAAAAGTAGTTAGGTAAAGAAGATAAAAGATATTAAAAAATTATCTAATATACACCTTCACCACCAAAATTACTCAAACTCCTTAACCTCGTTAGTAAGTATTAAGTATGATTTCATATAAGCATGTAATTAAAAATATATTATTAATTATTATTCTTTTATTAAATTATTATTATGACTTCTTAATGTTGTATTTTTGTATGGAAAAACTTAATAGGATATTTTTAATAAATAAGGATGTCTAGGGTAAATGTATGAAAAATAAGTATAATTTATAAAACACTATATTTTGAAAAGCTTTAAATAAATAATGAAATATGTGCAATTTATTATTATTATACTAGATTTTGATGTTTGCTTCGGTCAATGTCGGGTTGGGTCAACGACGGGTCGTGTCTATATCGGGTCAGGTAGCTATTGAGTTAGGTTTATGACGTATCATGGGTTGGGATCGGGTTTGGTCAGATCAATGTCGGGTCAGATTTGGATTGGATTAGGTGGATAGGGTCAACTTTTTCCAGCTCCAATAGCAACTATGTTGCAGGTATCGTGTGAAACACCCAAAATTTTCAATCAAATCTAAGTTAGACTATTTCAAAAAACATCATTTGGGTTAAGAATTATATTTGTCTCAAAAAATAGATGTCCGAGCTAATATGAGTTTAAACTAGATTTTTTTTTCTTGGTTCAAATTTAACCATTTTTTTTTTCAAAATTAGGTCAAAAAGAGTTAATTTTAAAACAAGTGTAAAACTAGTTAATTTTGAAATTGGTTCAAAATTAGATCAAAATCAAGTCAAAATAGGATCAGTTTTAAAATATGATCAAAATAGGGTTGGTTCATTATTAACCCTATTTTTACCTTATGAATACGAGTGTAGATTGGTTTGAAATCGGTTCGAGTTTGAGACCGTAGTACAGTAAAAAAAAAGATCTTTAGGCTGATTTGAACTTTGCCATGTGCACACTCCTAACTGAGCTCATCAACTTTGTTTCTTACAATTTATATTTTTTTGGCATACAAATGTAGTAGAATTTGGGAAATGAATTTTTTTTGTGACAATAATACACCCTAATTTTTTTCTTTATATAAAAAAAATATGTTTAGATTGACTTATATTTAGGTTAAATTGATTTAGGAACTTAAAATTATATAAATATTTTAAAATATCATTCAATAATTATTATATTAATTCGAAAAACATTTCATAATTAGTCTCTTTTCTAGTGGAGTGGGTAGAGATTAAATGGTGTGTGAAATGAAATTTTCATCCTTATATTTGTCAAGGTACTTAAGATTAGTTAATAATCAATATAAAATAAAGGATAAGATTTTTTTTAGTATAACAAAAAATATTAACCCTTATCAAATTTTACTACCAAATTAACTATTAACAAATCTAAGTTTAAGTTACATTAAAACATTTATTATCAATTCAAATTCACCTTCAAATGAATGAGATAAGCTAAAATGTTAACTTAGATTCACTTCAATTCGATCATATAATACGGGGAGTTTTTATTTACATCCTTAATTTAATAAGTTCAAACCTCTAAAAAAGTGTATAGACCATTTTTTCCTTCTCACATTTTACTTCTCTTTTCTCTCTTCTCCTTTTTCAATCATCAGCACATTTTACTCAATCTTCAACAAAAAAATATTGAAGAACAAGATAATGATTATTTTATTTAATAAGAACTTGAAAAGATTTTGGCACTTCATTTTTTTTCTTGTAAATTTTTAACACTATAAGTCAATCATTCATATGTGACCCATCTCCACCATGTTAGTTACCTGTGAAAATATCCTAGTAACAGATCATTCACCATAACCGATAGGTGTTTCACCTAGAGAAGCCTTGATGTTACAGATCACTTACCTATTCCTTAGCTCTCTAGCTCTCTTGGGGGACCATTTACTCGAAAGGTAACCTTCTCACCAAGTGAATTGCTCAGAATATCTCATCTTCTATAATATTTTTATTTATTTATTTATGTGCAACTTTATATTATTTTTTGTTAATTACATGATCAAGAGACACTTAATACTCATTAAAGAGGATTGTTTGCTACATATAACATCTAGATGCCATGAGTTCTTGATTCAATGTGTTAAGGAAACTAAAAGATAGATTTTGGATACATTGTGAGAGATATAGTGCATATAAAAAATAAATTTTATTAAATTTATAAATTGTTCATTCTATTAGGTCAAAAAAGTATGGTTGTGAATATAGGACATGGGGAGGGGAAGATGATTGTGTTGGCAGGAGATTAGTAGTTGAATGTAGTTTGCATAATCATATATTATAAAATTATGTATAGGGACATTCGTTTGTTTGTCGATTTTCGCTTGAAAAACATAGGTTAGTGCACAAACTGGCCCTAATAAATGTCAAACCTGAGAAAATTATCAACAAGGTACAACATGGTGATGTGTATAATACTACAACCCTTAAGATAGTCTACAGAACTAGATATAAGTTTAGGGTTAAGAGATTGATAGGACTTATAGTCATACAACAATTATTACACTTTTTGGAAACCAACACATATCATTCATGGTAGCATCGACTATCCAACTTTGATGTGGTTAGTGATATTGTATGTGTGTACCCAGGTTTTGTTGATTTGTTGTATACATTTCCATATATCATGTGTTTTTACTGCACATATAAAACCAATAAGTACAACCTTCATTTTTCGTAGGTCATTGGTTTTGTGTCTAGCAGTAAGAATTTTACAATTGCTTTAGTATTTATGATGAAGGAAAAAGAAGATAACTATAAATGAGGACTTGATAACTTAAAAGGGTTGATGGATCCCCCTAAATCAATGTGGTGATCATAGATAAATAACTATGACACAAACAATGTCTAAAGTCCTTCCTAATGCAATCCCTTTTTTTTATGTGGATGACACATTAGTAATAATATTCTATTCCTTAATACAAATAAATTGGGAAGTGTACCATCAGGACAATGTTTTTGCATAGATAGAGGAAGATTATAAAGCAACTATACTAGTGATATATGATAATGAGCTTCTAATGATGCGCCACAAATGGGGCAGATTTTTACATCCAATATAATATGTGCATGAGAATTGGTTGATTCTCTATAGGGATAGTTTTTTTTCCCCGTGTTGGTTTGCACAACTCTTCACTTTGTCTCTCATACGACTAACATGTATGATTTGTTGTTGTGAATATCCATTATCATTGAACTTATTACTTAATAACCATTAATTATATTTTAAAATTCTAATTGTAGATGTATATATAACATGGTAAGCTTAGAACTATATGTCATTATCTCAAATGAGTTATGACATATTATTTCTAAAGATCAATACATTTATTCAACTCCAAATTAATGAGTTGAAGAAAGATTTGGAATGGTTATGGGACATTATTCCACATCACTCTATAGATGGAATATTTTTCAAAGAGCTTATATATATATATATATATATATATATTATAGAGTATTAGAACTAATTAAGAATAGCAAAGGGTCTAATTCATTTTTTCCTAACCCTTTAGAGTGTGTGTGTTACTTTAGGTTGACACACGATCTCAATTGCTTGCACATGATATTTAAGTACAAACTTTATTCCCAAATCATTAGTGCATTTGTTATACCAAGTGAAGAAATATTTTTCTTTTGATGATTTAACTAATTATCCATCCATACATCCATTTGATTCTAATATTATATCTAAGGTGCAAATGATACTTAACTATTTACCATCACATCTACAACATTATTCTAATTTCATTGATTAGATTCTTAAACCCACTATAGCAAGTTTGATAGAGTAAGATATTCAACAAAGTAGAAGTTTCCCCGGTGATATCACAAGGAGGGATCCCACTTATAGAGCATGCTTATTTATAATCATATGGGGGATGAGGTCAATTATTCAATTGGACTAAGAAAGAGTAGTAGTGGGATACATAATATTAGGAGAACTTGTGGAGCCATCCATGATTTTTTGTGGTTCTATGATATTGAGTTAATGATGCTTATATGGGTGAAATCATGGTATGATGTTGTGGGTAATAGATGGTGAATTTAGAGAAGTTACATTGTAATTCCTAGGTAATGAGGGAAAATGTTTGAATGTTAGAGGGGAAATGTATATAGAATTGGTGACTCACTAGGGATCAAATGAACATGCATTCTTAGATCCTACTGTTGAAAATGCGCAACATATGATCCATTAGAGAAGGTCATCTATTATGAAGAAATGGTGGTAGTAGCCTAACCTTGGGTTTCTCTTCAAGGCGATATATTTTTTTGTGGTCTTCGTTTGCTTGAGAAATCAGGGATCAATTACATTTTTACTACATAGAGCACCTAATGATCAATAACCTGATCAAATTATTAGGAGTTGCTTTATCACACTACTTATCGATATGTTTCTTACTTCCTTTACATGCACTTTTTTATATTATATTACTTACACTCATGCCATGATGCTTTATGTGTTATATGTAACCTTGATGAAGAACACAATGTCACCACCCATATATAATTAGTGGTACATACATGATCACATTCAACTACAATGGAATGAGTATGGGTGTCAATCAAGCAATGCGACATTGGTTGATGATTTGTTGTAATGTAATGACTTTGGATTTGTGCTAAGTATTTTGTTATAGAACTTTATGCACTTTATCACTATAGATTTGTTTACCACATTAAATATGGATTTGTTGAGTAATTAATTGTGAAGTGAGATTACAAAGAAAAGAGTCTTTTATTAAAAAAAATAGTAAAGAAATAAAAGTCTTAATAATTCATACAAATTAAATGAAAAATAACACAAAGAAAAAGGTCTAATAACTCCACTAGCTATCTGCATAATCATCATTAAATAAGGCTTTCTCAACCTCGTGATCATTTAAGGAAAGTGTAAGTCCTCCTAACAGAAAGTAGACCTTCTTTAGTTTATCAAAAGTAGTAGCTTTATCAGTTTTACTCTTATTCTCTTCTTTGAAATAGTAGCAGTACCTACATGTTATATCATGATTCAACTCTAAACCTATTGTAATGTATGTGGTATCACTCGGCCCTTTGTCTACTACTGCACAATAGACTATTGGGTGAGTCTAAGATAGAACCAAGGAAGGTACTGAGTTGTATCATCATGCTAATATTTACATTTGTAGGTATGGGCCATGAAGTCTAGCCGATGATGTGGCCAAATGTTCCAAACTAATGTGTAACTAAAGTAATCCACCTTATACTTCTCAATGTTTTCATTAAGGCATTATCCATGATTTGGTGCAATATAAGAGATCGAGATGAGCGAGGGTAGCCAAATCGATTAACAACTTGGTTTGACATATACAACTCCACAATATCCATGATGCGTAAGCCACCTTAGTATGTTGACTCAAGATGCAACAACATTAGATCTTTTTCGAATGCTAAAAATTCAACCTAAAAAATGCATGTAAAATATTTTTAATATTATTAATAACATTTACTAAAATTGAAAAACACCTAGATAATATGCCACCCACCTACTACACCCTTAGCATGTTGAGACATCTCTTGTATTAAATTAGCCCATCTAGTGACTCGAGGAGAGAAGGTTGATGGGAAATATCATATCCCATTACTATAACATCATCTCATGGGTTATATGTACAATAATAACTCTAATGAAAGTGAGAAAAATACTTTCAAATCCAAGCCTATACACATTTACAATACCCATAAAATAAATTAAATTAACAATTTTAAAACTTTTATAGCTAATAATTAATATTAAATTATTACCTCCAATAGTGTGATGTATCAACTTAACTGCTTATAACTAGTCCTATACACTATCCCAAGCTAATAGTATACAAATGTAAAAGTCTCAGCTCCGAGTCTTTGACTGCTTAACCTACTCAGATCAGCTACTAATCTTAGTGTTGATAATGGACCACGGTTGCATGAATTGTATACAAAAGGTGTATAAGAAAGTAAGTACAACAAAGGAATCCAAGCTTGAGACACCTTGCTAGGACTCTGCTTAGTCATGAGTTTATAAAGAATAACTTGTTATTCATGTGAGGTTCTTTTTGACATATCCACTCTAAGCATCATCTTAGATTCACCTAATATAACTACAAGAAGCTCCACAACATCGTTATCACTACCAAAGTAATTGCTCATATACTTGTACCTATGAAAATTAATACCAATAATGTAAATCACGTTATGTAAGATAATAGCCATTTCACTGTATGGAAGGTGAAAGCTATTAGTCTTTTTGCGTCATATCTCAACAAAAGTAGAAATGAATGGAAATTATGGTAGTGGAAATGTCTCAATTAGATTCTTCAAGTTAGTAGTCTTGATGTAATTAAAGGTAACACTATAATACCTTAAAATTTACCATATAAAATTTTCACTTCTACAGAAGTAGTAATAATAATATATTAGGTTTTATGATGCATCAAACATAGAGGAGGTACTTTGTATACCTAATCTATGATGGTTAAAAGGCTAAAAATTAATGTATACATAGAGATCAAGTGTAAAAAATGCTTGATATTATGATGATATAATATTATAAAAGAGAGTGAGGGAATAGAGATAATAGATAATAGAGGACTAAGAATAAATAAAGAGAGATACATATGGATAACCAAAAACTAATAATAACCCAAATAATAACTCACAACAGGCATTTATACATACATACATACATATATATGTATAAAGAAGCATTAAATCAATATATACCTACAAACAATATGATATTTGCTTGTGGGAATGAATACCATCCATAAAAAGGATGATCAATACGTGTGTATTGAGTAAGGTAGCGACACACATCACAAGAAGAGAGCATGCATAACACATAAGGTTACATGAAGAAATATTATATATGCATTATATTCATGATATGAGATGATTCCATAAAACTTGATTAAGGTTCCTTGTTAGGTGACCATACATTTCCATTTACTTAGTCACTTGAGTTTAAGGACCCCACTATTCTCTTATGATGGAACAGACAACTGCAAATCTTAGGGCATAATTCTCTTTTTCATTATTCATATAGGTGGAACGAAATGACACAACTTGATATTCTTGCAGGTATATTACATATTTTCAAGGAAAAGATGTTAACACACCAAAAGAGACTTAATGTGTACAAGAATTCAAAGCATGCAAGGCTATGGCATACATGGGATGCCACTAAAATAAGATATAGTGATGTTATCATTAGTTATATTAAACTTGTTGTAAGTCCTAAGTGTATTTTATGTAAGCTAGGGTTTTGTTGTAATTTCATGTATTTACCATAGGTGATTGTGTAGCTTTGTAATGTCAGTCATTAATATCATTTAGATGATGATATTATGAGTAAGTATAGGTATTATATAGTCTTAATTCAAGAGGATTAAATTTAGCTTGAATTAAGAGATTTAGCCGGTTGGTTTAAGGCTTAATGTCGACCACCTTGCCTATATATACTCCCTAAGCTTGTGCATGCAGGATATTGAGTATCATTAGAATAAAAACCTCAAGTTTGACAATTATTTTCTTTCTCTTTTGGAGAATTAGCTGGTTAGGAAGTGCCCGGGACATTCCTTTCCTCATTCAAACATTGAATGTGTCTTCAACCTTTGAAATATCTCACCCTTCTATTCTACAACATTCATTGAGTTTAACCTCCTTAAATCGAAGTGATTCTTGCGATTTCAACCTACCAACGCAGATATCAATTGATGATAGATCCTTCTTGTTTCCCTTCCCTTTTATTCACATCAAATTTTGGTATCAAAGCTCCCAAATCCATTGCATATTTGTGTCAGTGCAGGTTCTTGTAAATTCTTGTTGTTGTATGCAAGAAAACCAACCTGCAAGAAAACCATTGCCCAACAATCTTCAACCATTTCTTGCCTATTGGTTTCATTCTTGAATCTTCAATGAGTTCTTGATTGAAGGTTTTAAATCTTGCAACAATCTTGTTGAAGATACACGCAACCTCATCTAAGAAAAATCATCCATTCCTCTTCGACATCATCTTCTCCTTTCCTTCCTGTCGAGCTTCGACCCATTTTTTTTTTTTAACTTCTAACCATTACTTCAAATTCCACTGATCCTTTCCCTTTCTTTCCTCTCCCCATTTTTCCATTTACCCAATAGATTATCTATCCATTTCCATTCCCCCACATACCATATTAACCAAGGATAAAACCCCCGGCATCCCTGGTACGATAGAACTTGGTTTGAAAGATTAAAAAAAATTTGTAACTTCGGTTCTTATTTTTTTTTACTCTCCAACTTCAATCATACTCTTCTCCCTTCTCTTCTTCACATCTTCTAGTGGTATGTAATCAACATCTTCAGCTTGAAGATTCCACTTCATTGAAGGAGATCCGACGACCTTCTTTATTATTTTATGTGGCTTGATTGAGTGTCACAAAAGAGAACAACATTCGGCCACTTTCCAAGCAAGAGTGCATGCAGTGTCATTTTGCCACTTTTCCTTCTATTTGTGCGTGACTAAAACAGCCAGATAGTGATCAATATTTGCTTGAGAATTAGCAAAACCTTTTCTGTTTTGTTTGGTTGCAAGGAACTTCCAGCATCTACACATTTTGTTACATTCTTTTGTGGAAGAAAGAAGTGTGTTTTACCTTCACTATGGCAAGTGAAGAGGTTTGTGCCTTAGTAGAGTCTATTAAGAGTCTAAACACACGTATGGATGCTCAAATCCATAATCAAGAAACACTTCAACAACAATTACAAAGTGTGGAAGCCAAGTTAGTTGATCAGGAAAAGTTTCGTCCATGGCCAAATCGAATGGAAACCACACAAGATAGTGTGGAAGGAAACATGAGGCATGCTTTCCAAGCAAGAGGAGGACGTGGATACTCAAACGTGCATCAAACCAAAGATGGAGAAGAAGAGATGAGTTCTTATGGCTTAAGCAATCATAAAAGGCCACATCCATTCCAAGTAAGACATGCATACAATGAGGATCAATATATCAAACTTGACCTTCCTGAATTTGATGGTAAATTGAATGTGGAATTTTTTTTGAGTGGTTGCATGAAATTGAAGCTATATTTGAATTTAAAGAGTATGATGATGAGATAAAATGTAAGCTTGCAACTCTTAAGTTCAAAATATTTGCTAGGATTTGGTATGACAACTTAAAAAAGATGAGAGAAAGACAAGAGAAGTCAAAAATTTTAATCTTGGGAAAAACTTAAGAAACACCTAAGAAAAAATTTTGTGCCTAGAGAATATGAACAAAATATGTATGTGAAAATGACAACTCTAAGGCAAGGCTTATTTAGTGTAGAAGAATACGCTAGAGAATTTGAAAAACTAGCACTTATTTGTGATGTCCAAGAAATAAAAGAACAAAAATGTGCTAGATACATAGGTGGCTTGAATAACTTGATAAGAGATAAAGTTGATATGTATTCATATTATTCTCTTGATGACTTGATTAATTTGGCTTTAATATTTTAAAGACAAACTAAAGCAACCAAATCTTATGTTAAGTCTAATGTTTCAATTTCAACTAAACCCTATTCGAATACCTTTACACCTAAATCAACATCTTTATATGATAAAAAGAATAATCGAAATGATAAAGGTAAAAATAAGGTAGTTGAAATGTATAATAAATAATGCTTCAAATGTAAAGGATATGGACACTTTACTAGAGAATGTCCTAACCAAAGAGCCGTAACCTTGAATGAAATAGAAAACATGGAACCATGTAGTGATAATGAGAATATAGAAATTGAATCTCCTAATGAAATCTTAACCATGGGTGAAGAAGAAGGAGACCCATGTTTTGTGATTCAAAGAGTGTTACAAATCCAACCTAATATGACACCTACTCAAAGGGAGAAATTTTTTAAGACTAATTGAAAAATAGGTGGCATGGTTTGTAGGCTTAGTATTGATAGTGGTCCATGTACAAATGTTGCTAGTGAAGCAATGGTTAAGAAAATTATCCTAGAGACTACTAATAATCCTAAACCCTATTCTTTACAATGGCTAAACAAAGATAAAGGAGCTAAAGTAAACAAAATAACCCTAATCACATTTTGTATTAGAGACTACTATGATGAAGTTCTATGTGATGTTTTGCCTATTAATGATTGTGGATTACTTTTAGGAAGACCATGGCAATATGATAGAAAAGCAACTCATGATGGAGTCACTAATGAATATGTGGTGAAAAAAGAAAAACAATTGTATAGATTGACACCTTCTTCATGTGATCGTATGCCTTTGAGTGATGACAAAAAGAGATTATTTTTACATGAAAAGGCTATGGAAAAATGCATAGAAGAAGAAGGAATTTGCTATGCTTTAGTTGCCAAAGATTCTAAACTTGGGGAGAAACAAAGTGAAAATCCTAATCTAATTAAGCTGCTTGATGAATATCATGATATATTTCCCAATGATTTACCTCCTGGATTACCACCTAAAAGAGATATAGAACATGCCATTGATCTTGTTCCTGGAATGCCTCTTTCAAATAAACCAGCTTATAGATGTAACCCAAAGGAAGCTAAGAAATTACAAAAACAAATCTAAGATCTTATGGATAAAGGATTTGTGAGAGAAAGTATGAGTCCTTGTAGTGTTCCTGTTTTACTAGTGCCTAAAGAAGATGGTACTTGGCGTATGTGTATAGATTCAAGGGCAGTGAATAACATTAATATCAAATATCATTTTCTTATGCCTAGGTTAGATGATATGCTAGATGAACTTTGAGGTGCACAAGTATTTTCCAAAATTGATTTAAGAAGTGGTTATCATCAACTAAGGATTAGAGATGGAGATGACTGGAAAACTGCTTTTAAAACTAAATATGGTCTCTATGAGTGGATGTTTATGCCTTTTAGGTTATGTAATGCACCTAGCTCATTTATAAGACTTATGAATGAAGTTCTACGACCTTTCCTTGGTGATTTCATTGTTGTATATTTGGATGATATTCTTGTGTATAGCAAAAATGGTCATGATCACCTAATGCATTTGAGGAAATTGTTTGATAAGTTAAGGGAAGCTAAACTATATGGAAAACTTGAGAAATGTGACTTTATGCTTCCAAATGTAGTTTTCCTAGGCTATATTATTAGTGGTGAGGGTATTAAATTGGATCCTAATAATATTAGAGCTATACAAGAATGACTTATCCCTAAAAATGTTCATGATGTGAGAAGTTTTCATGGGTTAGCTAGTTTTTATAGAAGATATTTTTTTTACTATAGCTACACCTATTACACAACTCATGAAAAAAGGTAAATTTTATTAGGGACAAGAAGCTACTCAAGCCTTTGAGACCCTCAAAACTAAAGTTTGTAATGCCCATGTATTATCTCTACCCAACTTTAACCTTCTTTTTTAAGTAACTTGTGATGCTAGTGGAGTTGGAATAGGAGGTGTACTCTCACAGGAAAAGAAACTTATAGCATTCTTCTCTGAAAAGTTGAATGGAGCCAGACTTAACTATTCAACTTATGACAAGAAATTATTTTCCATTATACGGAGTCTAGAGACATGGAGTCATTATCTGAAACCAAAACCCTTTGTGTTACATTCGGATCATGAAAGTTTAAAATACTTACATAGTCAAAAGAAAGTTAATTCGAGACATACAAAGTGGGTGAGTTTCTTACAATCCTTTGCGTTCTCTGTCAAATATTTAGATGGAAAAGAAAATGTAGTAGCCGATGCTCTTTCTCATATATTTACATTACTTGTTATGATGGATGCAAAAATCTTAGGTTTCGAGATGTTAAAAGAATTGTATCTTAAAGATGAAGATTTTAAGGATATATTTAGTGCATGTAAATAAAGTGGATACCATGATAATTAAAACAAATTCCACCATCATGCTTGGAATTTAACAATAGGGCCTAACATAGAGCAATATCACATAAAATCATAGCTATACATAGAATTGTGTTTTATCCATGTACTACTTACATATAAATTTAAATGAAACATAAACTTTGTTTCTAAAAAAACAAGATAACATGGAATTTACAACTAATCAACACATGTCATCTAAACCCTAATCTAAATGACATATATCCTTACCTAAGAAACTTTAATATGAAAGTAATAATTGAAAAAAAACTATGCACCTTCCTCCACTATTTTATGACCACCTAATATTTCATAAAAACATGAGGTTATATTATGCAAGGATTAGTAAATAGGCAATACGGTGAAAATATAAAGAGAACTGCTATAAAAATGTGGGTGTGGTTGAGGATGGATAGATGTGTGAGGGTTGAGTGTTACTTGGTGGCTTTTTGTGTGATCTACTCATGCTACAAAGGAGGAAACAACATGAGCCTTAAATGTTAGTATGGTGGTAATGACTTAATAAAAGGGTGGTTATGTGAGGTGTTCACATTGGGGACTGATGGATGTATGTGGTGCTGATAGGGATGGCAACGGGGCGGGTCGGGGACGGGGACCCCATCCCCATCCCCGAACCCAATAAGGAAATTTATCCCCGAACCCGACCCGATCCCCGTTTATTTCTTAACGGGGAATCCCCGACCCGATCCCCGCGGGGATGCAATCCCCATACCCGCCCCCGATCCCCGATCCCCGATACCCGATCCCCTATAAACTCCCAAATCCCCGATCCCCGATACCCGATCCCCGATTATGATTATGAAATTCAAAATTGCAGTGCCAATTGAATCTCAAGTTCTCTGTTCTCATGAATCTCATCCATAAGTAATGACGCCACTTTCTACAATTCTACTCAGGTGACCAAAATCACCAAATCCAGCCTCTTACAAAAATGATCTAACACACAACACAAGTAAACATTAGAGGAAATGCCGAAATGAGGAATAGAGGGGCTGATGCTAATAGATGGGGCTGATGCCAACACAGAATGACAGAATTACAGAGGAAATAATCAAACAAAACAAAACCAGTAAACAATTACAGTTTGCATTGCAGATCAAAACTTAAAAATACAGAAGGGCAGAACCGCAGAAGGCTCAAGTCAAGACTCACACTCGGCAGTCGCGGACTGGACCGACTGGTGTCTGTGGACTGGTCGACTGGTCGCGGGAAATGCTCCAGTGCTCGGTGCTCCGCTGCTCCAAGCGCTAGGTTGGGCAAAAAACGATGGACACTGGAGGAGATTCGGCAGGTGGCAGTCGGGGACTCGGGGTGGGGGAAAAATTAGGTTAACTGGTAGGAGCCGTCGAGCTCGAGCCGAGCTGCCGAGGAGGTTAACTGCTACTTGTCTGCTGAGTTGAGTTGCTGTAGAGTAGAGAATTATTGGGTCATGGTCATGGAGACATGAACTTATGGAGTTATGGTCATGGGTGCGGGCTGCGTGCAGGTGCAGCGTGCGGGTGCTGGGTGCAGGGGAGTGCGGAGTGGAGTGCCAAAGCCAAACGCCAAACGGGGTCGGGGAGGAAGGAACGAGAATGAGTAACGACCCAAGCGAGGAAGGAAGATCGACACCAAACACGGGACTAGGTTCGGCCAGCCCAATTTGGTAATTCGAAAAAAAATTTAATTTCGGGGCAGGTTCGGGGACGGGGACCCTAAACCCATACCCGACCCGTCCCCGAATTAATCCCCGATAAAAATCCCCGACCCCGAACTCGATCTCCGAAATACTTCCCCGAACCCGAACCCGAACAGGGAATCCCCGACGGGGCCCCGAACCCATGGGGAAAATTGCCATCCCTAGGTGCTAAAGTTGGCTAATGTGGTGGCATGAGGCTTTGGCATGACTAGATAGTGATTGTATGAGTTTATGGCATTATAAGAGGGGGTGGCATGAGTTATTGGCAAAAGTGGTGATTCGAGTGAGGAAAAGGTTAAACCACATAGCTTCAACACAACAAAATGAAAACCATGTTAAAGGGAGTTCGGATGGTTGCTTTGGTATGGAGGAGATAAGAGAAAAGAGTAGGAGAGCATAATTTTGGGTTGGAAGAAAAATGGCAGAAAATAAGGAAAAGTATATACATGAGGAGGAGTACTACAAAGAGGTATGGTAGGACAGTGTTATTTTCACATAATATGGGGTTAGGAACTACTAAGGCTGGTATGAATTATAGGGAGGAGTGGGGTGATGTTGAGTGAAAGTCATAAGAGGTATGGATGAGGTTGAGTGTGTAGTTATGTATAGTTAGGGTTTAGTTTGGATAACCAAACTAGAGAAATGAAATTTAGTTGTCAAGAGCAGATGTTAAGATAATATAATTAACCAAGATTAAGGATGAGGTAAATATTAAAGAATAAACACCTAAAATAAGGTGAGCAAAATTTAGGGGTGTTACAAAATTTCATGCCAGCATCGTCATGACAGTTTTGCAAGGTTTTTCATTTTTTTTTTATTAAACCCTCAACATAGGGCATGGATCCTATAACAAAAAGGAAATTTGAATAATCAATTACATGATAGACAAATATTAACTAATATGTACAATAATAAAAATTACGTATTCATTATTCCATATAAAGTATGGTACATGGTCCTTAAATATTGTTAGAAGATAAAAAATCAGTGGACCACCACTTGTAGGTCTAATCAACCAGCATTTATCATCCAATGTCGATGACCAAGATGATCCTAATGCATGACCTAATATACTAGTACTAGTGAAATCTCCCTTGCTATGGAAATTATAATCCTCCTTATATGGCACATGATTTTTGTCAAAAGTATAAGACATTTTACCGCACTCTATGCAGCTTATGCTCTAGCATTGGTAGTGACCATCCTTTTCTCTGCCCTAGGGGTAGTAGTGGTAACATATCTCATATCATCACCTTTATCTTCTCTACTGGTGATTTTTCAATTATATAAAAAAAATCATGAATAAACATTTTATTACACTTAATTAAAATATAATATTTTACTCAAATAAAGTATAAGTGTTTAGGATCAAGGATTCAGGGATTAAAATTTTGGGTTGAGGGTTTAGGGTTTGGGGTTTAGATTTAGTGTTTTGAGGTAATGGTTAAGGTTTGTGGTAAAGGGTTATGATAAAGGGTTTAGGATAATGGTTTAGGCTTTAGAGGATTGGGAGGTGGTTAATGATTTGGGGTATATGGTTAAGGGTTTTGGGTTTGATGTTAATGGTTTAGGGTTTAAGGTTAAGGGGTGTGGGGTTTAAGGTTAAGTGTTTTGGTGTTATAGGCTGGGGTTAAACGAGTTAAGGGTTTGGGGGTGTTCATTCATTGAAGGGAGGGGTAAATGGGTGGTCAACATGTGAACTTGTGGGAGCTATGGATAATTCAATCGACTGGAACGTCTTATGATAGATAGTTCACCCCTTCGTAAGGCTTTGTGATAGATAAGTCACCCACTAAGGAGGAGGACTAATTGGTTTTTCACCCATTGGGGGTGACCTACGGGTAAGCCACCCAAAGGTTATACTAGTTTGTCATCATAGGCCTTCATTGTTGTGATTCAAAGCTCTGAATTAAAAAAAAATATTAACCTAAATCGGATATATGCGTATAGAAAATAATTTCAAGCAAATAACATATAAAATTCCAAAAAATGAACACCTAATCATGTATAGTACTTCAATTTAAAACTAAGAAATTTTAACCCAAAAAAAATTAATAAATATATTATATGCATGTTAACCTTTAGGGTGGTGAGTTTGATTGAAGAGTTGTTTTAAGATCTTGACTCTTTTTCTTAAATGGAGAAAAATAATGAGTTGGGGTGGAAGGAGCAGAGAGACGATGAATGATTTGAAGCATGGCGGTGGAAAATAAAAAGGTTATTTTCAACACAATCAATTGAAATAAATAATTAATTAATTATTTTATTTGTTAAATGCTATATTATCTTGTTAAAATAAAAAATTATTATTATTTTTGGTTATTGCGGCCGACCCATTAAATGCTAAATGTCATTGTTATTCATTAAAATTTTGATATTGAGATGCAAAATTTTGTCATTAAATGCTGACTATTACTATTATTTATTGATACCTTGTTTTATGCGGCCAACCCACTGCCCCGACTTTTTCTGACGTTTTGATCCGGCGCCTGTATCTGTATTATTACTATTTTTTTCTGGCGGTTCAACTTTGGACAGGTTTTTAGTCATCGATGAGGACCGTAGAGCGGCTCAACCGACTCTAATTATTTTATTTATTTAGCCAGCACCCATTGTGGGCACAGTAAAGTGATGTCAAAATTCACCTTTTAATTAACAGAGATAAACTAAAAATAGGTAGGAAAGACGCACATAAAATAAGACCCAGCAGCGATGCAGCGCCTCTCATCTCGGGCTCTGTGAGTGTGTGTGTGTGTGTGTGTCCCGATTCCACACCACACCTGCGGTTAAATGACAACTGTTTTCGCTTTCTGATTATTTTCCACGCGGTGCGCGGTGGAGCGAATCAATAGCTGACTCAAATATATCTTCCGAGATTGAGTTGGAATGGATCAAAGGGCATACAATACATATGTTTTGTTGTTGCGTTGTGTCGTGTCTTGTGTGTGCGGGGTCTGAGGTTTTTTTAATTGAGGACCGGGGTAGACTGACATTCGCGTAAAAGTAGAGTGCGCTGAATGTTTCTTCATGTCAATTCTATCCCATCGGCATCGGCCATGGCGACGTCCGTCCACTATAAAAGTTCGCATAGCCATAGGCCTAGCTAGCTTAGCTTAGCTGGCCACAATTTTTAACTTTAGGCCGGTGTCCTTGCGATGGAGCCCGCGGAGACCGGGGAGTTGTTCACCACCACCAGTAGTATATCTACGTACCCTGCTTAGCTGGTATATTTATTTTTATATATCACGTCTCGGAGACGAAAAAATATATAATATCGGTGATCGGTTTGACAAAACTTTTGGCCGTATCAAAAGATGCATGCATGGGTGCAAACTTCTCATGGATTATTTCAAACGAATGTTACCGGATTTCAATTCCATGGATACGTAGTTGCCCCTCTGAGACCGGAACATAACTAAACAAATTTATGTAGCCCCCTGGCACCAGGGTTGGTCAGATTGCAATTGACTTTCACTCCGCAAGACTTTCGACATGATTACCGCCATTTTGCACCTTTTTTCTCATTATTAAACATACAGAATATCCTTTACCAAATGACGCTAAGTACATGTAATGAACCGAACCCACTTAGCTATAATATCGTCATCACTTAGGCAAACGGAATGCTGGAAGCATAATCGCTTCCTACCGAATTACCGGAGTAATTTTTGATATCCATTATCGTAATCGATTGTTTATAATAGAAAATAACTTGTCTAATTTTTATAAATCTAAATAAAAAACGCACATCCCACAACCCTTCTCTCTCTCTCTCTCTCTCTCTCTCTCACTCTCTCACTCACACACACACGCCCAAACACACATCTAGTAATAACTCAAATGAGTAAGCTTTAACACAAAAACGGGAAGGGAAGCTAATAACGATAATGTGTGGGTTCTAATGGCCTTACATTCAGAAAATGAAGGAGTAGACTCCATCGAAAACATAAGAGGAAGAAGGCGACAACGGTAGAAAATGGAACAACGACACTTAGAAAAATGGGAGATGTAGGGTTTTAGAGATAAAAACATGGGCGGTGTTAGGTCGGATTATGGACCTAGTGTCATAGAGTGACTCTTTTTATCTAAGTCTTTCTCATACGACACTTAGAAATACAACTCTTTTAGTACTCACTAAGTCAGTTTTTCTAACGCTTTGGCTATTACCTAGATTTTGATGACGAATAAGGATACCAACACTTTGAAAACTTTAGGAAACTTAGAGAAAGTGAGAGAGTATTTTGTGTGTAAGAAGAGAACACTTTATTGATGAGAGAAGAGAGAGCTTATAACTTGGAAGATAGTGGGAGCAAATGAGGTGGTCCTTTATTTAGAGTTGAGGTCTCCCTCCTTCTTTTTTTCTTTTGTGGAAGATTCTAAATCTTCTGCAACCCATAGATATTTATATAGACCCTTCTAGAATACAAGATATTTTAAAAGACTCTTCTAAATCCATTGATGATCCTTCTAGCCTTTGAAATTTTAGAGAGTTCTGCACCATTTTAGGACATCTCTAGATATTTACATAAGGATTCATACCTTTCCGGATACTTTTATACAATTTTTCTAGAGTTTACACAACTATGGAATATTATAAAACCTTCCACACAAAAATGTAAAAAATAGCAGTCATGACATTCGGCTTCGATTTAGTTCAACCCAAATTTATTTAGAGTAAGACCACCCGAATTCATTCAGGATTAGGGAAGACATTTAAACTTTACCTCTACTAGCTTGTAGGATGAGCGTATGAGTTGAATGATGCCTAACCTGAGATTAATGTTAACAGGATTTTAAAATGTCATCATCATCGGCCACCCACTATTATTCCTAATAATATTTGATTACACTTAAATTAGACTAGTTATCAATCTGACTATCTTTGGTAAAATAACCTCTAAACTATACTACCAAAATTATGCAAATAATAATAATAATATCCAATCTTCTCATTCACTTATTAATATTTGATCTCATTGTCCACCATTCCAAATCCACTTCCTTTTCCCATTCAGCCCAAAACACATAAAACACAAAAATGTTAGGATGAATAGCAAATAAATTTGGACAATTAAAATTAGGATAGAGAGTAACGATTAATGATGTGGGTTTGCATTGTGTAATCCCTAGATGACCCAACAATCCTCACTCATCACCACAACATCATCGTCCAAGGGATACCTAGCTACAAACACTTTGCCATAACTTGGTTGTCCGAAGTTTGTTCATCAACTAAGGATCATTGAATATTTTTTTATGCTTGTACACAGATGTAACAACCTTGTGTGTATTTAAATTTCATGTTTTAACTCAAAAGAATTTAATTTTTCCTAGAAAAAATTATGGCATGAATCATGTTCATAAAATAATTAATAACACGAATTTATGCACTTTCTTCATAATACATTAGCAAAACCCTAATCACCTGATGCAATCATCATATGCATAATTCAATTGATAATATGCGTTATAATAATTATATAATGTGTGCCATCAAGATATAGTAGAAGAGGCAATTGGACTAAATTACCAACTTGAAATCATATTAAATAAACTTTATGGCAATACATTCTACCTAATATCATATGGACCATACCTAAAGTTTAATAAATTAAAACATTTTATATAAAAAATAAATAAGATTAATTTCATAAATCTAAAATATATTAACATTCTTCGACTTGGTTCATATAAATTAGATCATTATTGCTTTCTCCTTATCTTATTATAAACTTAATGATGGCACTAGTATATGGATCATAGCAATAAGCTTGTAACACCTTGAGTTGATACGACCACACGGGGGATACCTTGGAGTGCTTTCGGATTGATTGGTTGGCCCTACAGATCAATACGAGTCTTTGTAGTGTGCTTTGTCCTCACTCATGCCTAAAAATTGCTCCACGGCCAGCATGCTTAACTGTGGAGTTCTTAGGATAGAATCACCAAAAGGATGGTATACCATGTTGATATAAGTAGCCATATTAATCCTTATAGCACTCCGTTCAAATTGGGGTATTACATTCACCCCCATTCAAAGGACACAACGTCCTCGTTGCACCTCAATCACTAACTGTGTCAATATAGTTTATCCCAAGAACTATCTTGATAGGTGGTTGACTGGCTCATCCAAGCTCAGCTCACAATCGCAGTTTTACTCTAATATCATTTGATACAACCACACAGGGGCTACCTTGGAGCACTTTCAGATTGATCACCTAGCCCTACAGGTCAACACGAGTCATTTCAATGCGCTTTGTCCTCACTCACACACTTCCCAATAAATTTTTAGAATTTTTTGAAACTTCCTACGAGGTTCACTCATCCTAAAAGTGGATCCATAGCCAATACACTTAACTATGGAGTTTTTAGGACGAAATTACCAAAAGGATGGTATACCATATTGATATAAGTAGCCATATCAATCCTTATAATGCTCCACTCAAATCAAAGTATTACACTCTTCTTTGATGCATTCTGCGCTAGATGATGTTAGGATGGATAGCTAGTTCTTGGGTCAGTGCCCCTACTTAGTAGATGGCCACGATAGGAGCCTTAACCACACCGTTGAGGAGGAGAAAGCACAGCCTGCATCCCCCGTGTTTTGGTGACAAGTGTGCCAACCCATCAATCCGAAAGCACTCTAAGGTGGCCCCGTATAGTCGTACCAACTCGGAGTATTACAAAATGATATTAGAGTAAAACAGCGACCGTGATATGAACTTGGAAGAGCCAGTCAGCCACCTAGCGGGACAATTCTTGGGATAATTTGTATTGAGAAAATTAGTGGTTGAACCTAGTGGGGGTGAATGTAATACCCTAATTTGAGCAGAGTGCTATAAGCATTGATATGGCTACTTATATCAACATGGTATACCATCCTTTTGGTGATTCCATCCTAATAACTCAATAGTAACTTGTGTTAGCCGTGGAGTAATTTTTAGGATGGGTGAATTTCTTGGGAAGTTTCAAATTTTTTTAAAAAGTTTCTTGAAAAGTGCATGAGTGATGACAAAACGCACTGAAAGGACTCGTGTTGATCTATAGGGCTAGCTGATCAATCTAAAAGTGTTCCGAGGTAGCCCCCGTGTGGTCTTACCAAGTTGGGGTTTTACAAAGCTCTCAACATTTTAAAATTTATCTTTCATGTATCATAATGCACCAATTTTATCAATAACTTTAACTTTATGAATAAACCTAATATTTATTCAAAGTTCAATAACTTAATGTTTCATTTCTTTATAAACAATATATGTGCATACTAAAAGAGAAATGATCATAACACAAAATTTATTACATCTAACCATGATGTATTTCATAATAAAATTCACATATGGGCCTTAATCTCATATTAAAACATGATCTTTGAATATAGTGGAATGTCATTGGTTAAAGAATCAATTAACATAGATTCAGTGTTCAACGACTACATTTCCTTATCTTCAAGTATTTAATGTTACTGTTTATGACATGACTCCCACTTTTTTTTTTATTCCTTGAGATAAAGAGAACACTTGACTATCATACATAGGCCTCAAATGCCTAAAATTAGAGTCAATAACACTTGAATTATAACTCATACATCACATACCAAGTCTTGAAACTTTAAATAAAGAAACGAGTTCAACTTTTATTGTAGAAGTGGCTATACAATCTTTATAAAACCTTTTCATCTAACATTTTGTCGAAACAAGATACAGATTTGTGTGAATCTCCTTCTCCAGCATATTATGTATACGTCCAAATAGTCAACTACCTTTACATGTTCAACTCAGTGATACATAATCATGGTAACTTGTGATATCTAGATATTTTAGAAAATCTTATATAAGTTTAGTATTGATAGAGATTAATTTTCCTTAGTTTGGTCATTATATCATTTTTATAGAGTTTTAAAATTCTAGTTATATTTTTGAGATTTTTCATTTAAGACTCCATGACATTTCTTATGGATTTGTGTACCGTATGATTTGTGAACTACTTTGGGCCTTTGAACCAAAAATACTCCATTATTATTCATATAACTTTTGGAGTATTTTAGATATTACTGGACATTATACATCATAAAATCCAACTTGTACACTTCTACCTTTGTCTAAATTTTCTTCTAACTTCTCCCCACCACTCATTTATCCATTAGAGGGTGAAAATATCTTCTTGTGGCTTCCATGAGGATGCCACACTTGTGATCTTTCTTGTATTTTATTATTTGTTAATTATTTATTGAACCAAATGGTTAAGTTTACAACAACAAAAAATACCTATTAACTTGCACCATGACCCTAACATATTTTAAAATCTATCTTCAAGCTTGAGAGAGCTCCCTTGGTTCCCCTTATTTTTGCATATCACCACCACCACAACCATCTAAACTTTTCTATTGTTGTATTTCTTTTCTTTTCTTATTTCCCCTCTTTAGTTTGTCACCTCTTCCCCTCCTCCTCCTCATCCCTCCTCTCCCTTTAATTTTGTAGCCTTCATGGCCAATCTTCACCATATTTGAAGGCTTGTATCCTTCCAAAACTTGAGGATATGTTCTTGTATCCATTCTCCTTTAATTCTTCTGATTTGATTTGGTTTTAAGTATTATGTTTCAGTAATATTTCCTCTTGTATTTCAAGGTTACACTTTTTAAATTTTCTTATTGTTAAAGTTTGGTGATTAAAGGTAAACATCCTAAACGCTAAGTAAATATACTCTTTTTAAATTATGTGCTTATTTAAGCTAAGAATGAGTCGTCCATGATTTTTGTGGTTTGGTCCTTTGGCCTTGATTTTGGTATTTTGGTTGTTTGTTTAATACATTGATATCATATCCCTCATTATTTTTAGTATGATTTTGGTATATGGAATGTTATGATTTGGATTTTTTTGGTATGTTTTATAAGTTTTAAATGATTATCATACTTTAGGTTTTTTGGTTTATAGGTTTTGGTTTTAGTGGTATATTAGATGATGTGGTTGTTATTGTTTAAATCTAATCAACCATGATCATTCTTATAATTTTTACACAATTTTTGATACATAATATGCTTGATTTGTGCATGTGTTGATATTTTTTTTTGGAAAAAAAATCTATTTGACATGTGAGCACATTCTGAGTTGTTTTCCTCCATTAATATATCCTCAAATACGCTTATTTAGTCTTTAAATTAATTTTTAAAACTTTAAATTAATGAGGTACTCGACCGAGATTTAGTTCAACTTGGTTATCTTATGTGCCTCTAGTTTTGACACTTAAGACTATGTTCTTGTTTTTTAATGTGTTTTTTTATATGGGCTTAAGGTATGGCTTGGTTTTGGTTTGGGTCATACCTTGTTAAGGTTATTTTGGTGTAACACTTGATTTGGTTTGGGGCTTTGTGCCATAGTTGGATTTTGGGTCCTTGAGATTATTTTAAGTGGTTTTGGATATTTAATGAGTCCTGACTCATTTAATGTGGTTGTGTTATGACGTTTATGGCTAGATACTTAACCTTAGCCTTATATGGAAAGATATTATGTCGTGGAGGTTATGATTAGATGCCTGACCTTCGATTTTTATGTCTAGTTGTATGTAACCTTGATTGGAAAAATTTAATTGAGAACTTGTTTGGTTGTTATGTGTGGAGCTCTATGTTCCTTGATAGATAATAGGATACTCTTGAATAAAAGACTCATTATTGAAGTGGAAGACCTTGGGATTTGGAATTTGTGTTCTCTAAGTGTAGCTACCCCAAGGACGGGGTTGAAATCTTAGTTTATGATTCAAGATGTATTAGATGTTATTATTGAAAATATCAGTGGATATCTTTGTGGTATCTATAAGACCACTGGATTCTTAGGGTGTGCACATACTTAATGATTAGGTGTTCTAAGTAGGGTCGTTACTCTTTTTTCTCATGTGCAGTATGATTGATGTATCTTATGCATAACTGTGTTACATGGACAAGAGTTTATTGGTATTATGTGGCTTTATGACCAATGTATATTATGGAACTCTAGGTTACACCAATTTGACTTGTGTATTTTATGCATTTTTGGGTTACAAAGGTTGGATCGTTCTTGGATAATTAAGAAAGGAAATGAATTAGTGCTAATGGCTTGGTAGTTGCATTATGTGCATGATCTTTGGTTATTATATGTATATTTGATATGGCTATATATATTACCTATTAGAACATGTGTTATCTTGAGTTGATGCAGTTTTTCATATTATTGCATGTGAATTGCTAGTTACATATGAGGTTACACCTTGTGCATTTTATAATTGTCTATCATGCTAGAGTTATGATTATTAAGTTGCAATTGAAAGCATGAGTATCAAGATAACATGTTTTAGAGATTATTATCAATTGTGGTGGTTGTGTGCCCTAGTGGTGTATCATGTTCGGTTTTACCATGTTGTTATTGCATGTGAGTATGTTTTTATGAGCATACTATTTGCTCAGGATTAAGTATTTTTACTCAGTACATTTATATTAAATAGATTAATTTTCAGTGGTTTTGGTATAGGTGACTTGGATATTGTTCGAGCTTAAGTTGGAATAAGAGAATAGGGCTTCTAATGTTTTGTTCTGTGTAGAAACTTCCTTGTTTTTTTTTTAATTCTAGTTAGTGTAATTCAATTTTTTAACCTTGTGTTAAGATTTTGCAATGTAAATAATTTTACCTTTCACAGCATTTTATGTTTCTTGTTGTTTAATGTTTTCATACCTTGCTTTATATATTCCATGAATTAGGGGAATGCACACATCTCTCCTTATAATAGATATGACAATAACATCCCTCATTTTTAGTTTTTGCTTCCAAATTTCACTTTCAAAATAAAATTTTTAAAGTTGAAAAAATAGGGGTATTATAGGACCTTTGTACCTATCATGTACTTTTTTACTTTCTTTTCACCCTTTAAGGGGTTAATAGTGTTTCATATCTGGGTTACTAAAACAACATCTCAATGCTCCAATTAAAGATCTAACGTCATGTCCTAGGGGTACCTTAGTATGCATAAGGCTTCCTATGGTAGAAGTGTATTCGATATCTCTTGTATTAATAGTTTCTATTCATATCTTGAACACTGACTCAAAAGAGACTTTCTTCTTTAACAATTGAACCTACATTTGGTAAACAATCCTTTATTTTATACCTTTTCTAACAACTTATTGATAAATGTTTTTTGAGGTACTCATAATATCCCCAAGGATCTATCTTGATGGATCTTAATCCCAATCATATAATATGTGTCATGTATATGCTTTATGTCAAAGTTGTTAGAAATAAACTATTTCACTTCAATAAGCACCCCTTTATTATAGCATGCAAGTAAACTTTTATCTATATATACAACTCAATGAAACACACTTTAATCCCACTAACCTTAGAGTAGGACTTATGACCTATTATATTTTCTTCAAATAAAAAACAATAAAAGACCATGGAAATAGTTACCATTTTTGGGAAGCATGCTTTGCTCTATATATGACTCTCTTATGCTTTAACACTAAATTATCATCCTTATTAAAGGATTAACCCTTGGGTTGTTTCATATATACCTCCCCTTTTAGATCACTATTAGGAAAGGTCCTTTATTGTAATTCAAATTCAAAATGAATTATAAATTCCATCAATAGGTGAGCGAAATCTTAGAAACTAGCCTAGCTTTTTGCCTAATGATGTTGCCTTAAGATCCCATTTTTAGTCTTAAAGACTTACTTATAGTCAATAGACTTAGCTCCATTAGGTAGCTATATAAGGTCATGTACACTGTTAACCTTTATAGAGTTAATCTCATCTTTTATAGCATTGTACCAAAAATTAAATTTTGAACCACACTTTACTTATATAATTTTTTTGGGATCATTGATAACAGATATCACAATTAGATTTAAGTAGATACATATAATACTCATTATAGATTGATGGTCTTATTTTCCTAGTAGACCTTCTTGATGTTGGTACAACATTATCCTATGGAGAATGCTCAACAACTAACCTATTAAAATATCATTAGCAAACTATGGAGCCACATTTAGTTGCTATTTTACAATGACATGTACTTGAGGTAAATTGTGAATAAATCAATTAACTACATGAAAAGGAAGTATTCTATAGCATATGATCAATTTCAAAATCTAGGTTTCTAATTTGATCACTTCCATTGATTAAGTCATGTTCAAGAAATTTAAGGTTCTTCAACTCCAAAAATTTAGTGCTATGTGATGGACAATATAACCTTTAGACCTTTTTGGCACATCTAATGAAATGCCCACTTATGACCCTTGGGTCTAAATTCCTACCTTATGGCCCGTATACCCTCAATTCTGACATACAACCTCAAGCATGCATATATCTTGAATTTGGATTCCAACACTTAAATATCTCAAGAGTGTTGTAAAATCAAATTTAATCAAATTCCAATTAAATGTCACTTATATATATATATATATATATATATATATATATATATATATATATATATATATATATATATATATATATATATATATGTATGTATGTAACCATATTTAGTGGATCAATTCACAAGAACCTAGGAAGGTTGAAGCTGATAGGCATACTCTATACCATGTCCAACAATGTTTTATTTTTTCTTTCTACGACAATATTGGGTAACAATCTCATATGTTTGAAGATAATTACAAAGGGACTAGGTGTTTGTCCATCTTTAATGCACCTATCATCATAATCTTCATCTCTATTTAACCATAAGATCTTTATTTGGTTACCATAATGTTTCTCTAACTCGACTTTAGAGTCTTTAAAGGCATCCAATGCTTTATATTTGTTAGGAAAGAAATACTGATACATATAACATGAGTTATCATTAATGAAAGAGATGAAATATCTATGATCATGTGAATCCTCATTAGGGCTACACATATTAGTATGTCTAATCTTTGAGTGCAATCCTAATGGCACATATCCATGACTAATTTGTTTTCTTTATTTTAATGTGGCGTATGCACATCTAAAATAAGTAAAATATAGAATATTAAGTACTCCATCTTTTACCAACCTCTGTATCTATCTATGGAGTTATTTCCTTATTATCTCATATGCCACAACATATAGAAGTCAATATTAGTAACACACCATACCATTGAGAACTAGTAATTATGTTCATTACAATATTAGTGGAACTATGTTGCTAACAAAAGGACTAAGAACCTTGTGACCATACACCATAAGATTTTCATCTAGATGGTACATGTCTTTCCACCTTTAATACATATCCAATAGCTAAAACCAATGGCACCAACAATAGTTAGAAGTAAAGTTCACAACCCACTAGTTCCATCATCCCATACATGATATAAAAACAGTTGCAAACATGGATTGTTAAATCAAAATCAATCCACTGTGCGTTATGCTTAACATCAACTACATGAGATTCATAGCATACTAGAAGGATTATATTACATTTCATTTTGAACCAGGAAATGTACTCAATGTAAATAACCTTTATATGTTTCTTCCTTTCACATAAAAAGCACTTTAAAAGCCACCTTGATTTGACCTTAAGATGGAATATAAAATTTCACCTATTTTGGCCCATAACCTTTGTATTTTCCCTGGGTGTTTGTCATCACACTATCTATAGCAAACATCTAAACCCCTTTCATCTTATACACATATTATGGCCAATTATTCATTAATGGACCATTTTCATTTGTGTGTTGTAAGAGACTTTAAAGGGAGTACACGTCATTCAGGAGAGTTAAACTTAAGTGAATTAATGATACAACCAACATACAACCCCAAAGTCCTTAGTTGTGTTGTAAAGTTCCTTATTTAATTTGTAAATTCTCGCAAACCCTTAGTAATGGTGATATTAACATATAAAGAATTCATGATCAAGGTGCTTGCTAAGGCTTTATTTCAATAACTCTAAGTAAAGTCCTTGTAGTTATAATGGTGATTAGTAGGGCCCCTAATATCAAGATATATCTTAATCTTCATGTTCATGATGCTTATGCAATTGAATTTCTTCTATCACTCATGACTAGTTATCTCCATGAAAAGCTATCATTTATTAGAATGGGATCATCTTATTTGATCACCACAACCAAATCTAAAAGGTCCAATTATAAAATATTAACTCCATCAAATCCCTATATTTATTCCCTCATGACTCGAGTATTAAAACATCTAATTAGGATATAGTCATTTACCCAAGTCAAAATTTCTAATTAAACTTACATATAAATGCATATGATCAACTTGAAGTTAAAACATAAATTCTTGTTTTGCCAATGTAAAGCATGTAAGCAAAATGAACCATCATAATCAAAGAATTTAATAATTTTGGGGGCTAAGAATTTAATTATAATACATTCATGCAACTATATATGAAATTTTTTTTAAACTATTAATGTGACTCAATATTTTAATTATATGTATTCCAAATATATAATGAGCATTCCTATGGGACTTTACCTATTATACATACTTAATGCATCACATTCAGTATCATATAACCCAAATGTGATCAAATATAACTTATAAATGCATAATTGTCCATGATTAGGATTGTAATGACTAAGCTCATGTTTGGAGCTACTTATCAAAATTAATTATCCAAGATAACTACTTTTTATTAGTAACTCCAAACAAGTTATAAGTCCTAGTCACTTTATGATCATGCTAATCGCGCTTGAAACATGCAATGAGGTAATAAAAAACTCCAAATGCGACCTTAATATGCATGGGAACATAGCTGTAGGAGAAAACACAAGATTTGGATGGAAAAACCAATAACATGACCTACCCATCTAGAGAAACAAGGTCAGTTTTGAAGAAGCACGAGAAACCCATATTTTATGTAAAATGATTACCCGATTCCATAGCTACAAAAAACCATAGCCCTCTCGTGTTAATAAAATAGACTCTAAACATTAAAAGTAGCCGATGCTCTCTCCTCTCTCCTAGGGTTGAGTAAGTATTAGATATGGCGAAGAAGAAACGTTCCTTGCCTGGATCTCTAGTGCAGGGAAAACCAAAGGATGGTGTTGAGGGTATGCGAGAATCGCCAAAGGATGGAACCAAATCAGTTTCATGCAACCCTGAGAATTCTGAACCTTTGCATGCAGGGACTGGCAACCAAACCCTACCAGAGGAGGACGAATTGATCGACGTCCTTTTGTCTACTGATCAGGAGGGTAATATGAGGAAATCTAATAGTAATGTCCCCTCTACCCCAGTGAGGAATCATGCAGGGGTTTTTTCTGGAATTGAAGGAAATCATGCAAAGGGTTTTATTAATACTGCAGAACCGTCGAATACGAATGCAAAGGCATCTGTCTGGCTAGGTTGCAGCCTACTTCCCCCCTAATTCATCCTGGAGAGATGTGATTCTAGGTAATAGAATTCCTAGCCATGGCCAAAATTTGAATTTTCAGAACCTATCTTATGATAATGGCGAGGTTGTGGTTAAACTTGACAAAGAAGATGTAGATTCTGAAGCACTACATTGGGCCAATACATTGATCAGGTTTGTGTATGGCTAGGCACCTTCTTATACTCAGATGCATGCTTTTGTTAAGAGGCAATGGTTAGCTATTCAATCTCCACAGATTATCTTGCATTCTTCTAGATTTTATTTGTTTAAATTTTTTTCTCAGGAGGATTTTGCATGGGTTCTTAGCCATCATTGGATGTTTTTCAGCTGACCTTTTGTTCTGAAGAGATGGCATAGGCGTTTACAATTTAATCCTGATGAGATGTAGATTCTTCCTTTATGGATTAGGTTTCCAAACCTCCTTTTGGAATATTGGTCGGCCAAGTCTCTTCATAGATTAGCCAGTGTAGTTGGCAATCTAGTATGCACTGACTCTATTACTACTTCCAGAGATAGATCTTCCTATCCAAGGTTTTTAGTTGAGGTTGATGTGAAACAACCTCTGTTGGAGTCTTTCTTGATTTTGGATCTTGAGGGGATGGAGGTGGAAAACTTTTTATTGTCCTCTATGTGACTGCTTTGGCCATGATCAAAAGAGGTGCAAGGCAGCAAAGTAGGATACTAGTATTGGTCATGACAAAGGAGGGGAATGGAGACTGGTTAGGGATCTTAGAAAAGGAAAGGCCCATGCTGATGCTGATCATAATCAGTTAAAACCTATACAGAATATTGTTGTGCAGCCTTTGGAGGAGGATCTCAATGTGATTGGTAATGTTGATGTGGCAGGTGGTCACCTTCATGCAGGTGATGCTCTTCCTTGTACTAAATCAGGCCAGGTGGTATTGATGCCTGCTCCTAGCCCTTTTATTCCTGGCACTTCTTCTGTTGCAGGGGGAAGAAGAATTCTGTGACTGATTCAAGGGTGGTTAATATTGTGCAGATACTTGCTATTCTTTCTGAACCAAGATTAACCAGACTCAGAGCCACTAAGTTTGGATCTTATGAGTTTTCTGCTGGTGAGTATGGATTAATGGTGGGTAGGGATGGTGGATTCCAGGGGGGACATTTTTCTATTTTGGACCCTGGTGAACATGATTAGTGCTTGGAATATAAGGGGACTGAATAAGACTTCCAAGCATAAGGAAGTTAAGAGATTTTGTGCTAGGCCCAAAGTGGATTTTTTTATTTAATTGGAAACCAGGGTTAAAGATCCTAATTCTGCTAATGTGTTTAATAAAATTCAGCATAGTTGGTTGACCATTAATAATTATTCTCATCACCCAAATGGTAGAATTTGGGTCCTTTGGAATTCAAAGATATGGTTGATGGGATCTTATTTTGTGAGTGACCAAGAAATTTTATGTCATGTCACTCATTTGTACTCAAATGTTAGTTTTTTGTGGCTTTTGTTTATGCCTATAATACTAGGGCTGCTAGAAAGGCTCTATGGTAATGGTTGAAGACACACTCTCCAGGAAATGCCCCTTGGCTTATGGTAGGAGATTTCAATGTGGTGCTGCAGGATTCAGATAAAGTTCAGGGGAGGCTTCCAAATAGCTCTCATGTCCAGGACTGCAGAGATTGTTGTCATGCTTTAAGATTGTGTGATCTGCAGAGTCAAGGCTGTCATTTTACTTGGTCCAGCCATAGAGAAGGAGAGGAGGAGGTGCTTTGTAAGTTGGATAGGACTCTTGTCAATCTACAATGGTTGGATGCTTATCCACAATCTTTGGCTGAGTTCTTAAGTCCTATAATTTCTGATCATTGCCCTATGATTATCCACCTTAACATCTCTCATTTGACAGGACCTAAACCATTCAAGTTCTTTCATTTTTGGACTGAATCAGAGGATTTTTTTACCTATTGTTCAGAGAATATGGAGAATCAAGATAGGAGGGAAATTTCTCCTCAAAATTTCTAAGAGGTTGGGTCTTCTAAAACAAGAATTCAAGCATTTCAATAGAGAAAATTATGGCTCTATTTCTCACAGAGTTCAAGTATCTAGAGAGGAAGTGGCAACTTTATAGTATAACTGTTATTCCAATCCAGGTAATACTGAACAGAGAAATCTCCTACAGGTAAAAGAGAAGCATTTCCATCATTTGCTTCACTGTGAAGAACTCTTATATAAGCAAAAAGCTACAAACCAATGGCTTAAATGTGGGGATTCAAATCATAAATACTTTTATGCCAAGGTCAAGGAGAGGCATCAAAGAAAATCAGCGGTTTTCTCTTAGACTCTGAAAATAATGAGGTTAGAGGTGCAAAGCATATTCATGATGCTTTTATCAATTATTATCAGCATCTCTTGGGATCAGGCCCATGTATGGAAGGTGCTATTGATTCTTCTGTTCTGAACTCAGACCTGTCTCCTACTTACCATGCTGGACTTTCTGCAGCTGTTACAACAAAGGAAGTGAAAGCAGCTATTTTCTCAATGGGGGATACTAAAGCACCTCGAGTATATGATTTTTCTGCAGGGTTCTTCAAGGCTTGCTGGCCAATTATTGCAGAAGAGGTAGTATGGGCTATAAGATAATTTTTTGCTTCTGTTTTTCTGCCCAAGAAGCTGAACATTACTTCCCTAACTCTCATTCCTAAACAGCCTAACACAAATAGGGTTACTGAATTTAGACCCATAGCTTGTTGCAATGTGTTATATAAAATCATTGCAAAAGTTATTGTTCAGAGATTACAGCATATTATGCCAAATATTATTGACCTCTCTCAGAATGCCTACATTAAAGGAAGAAGCATTGGAGAAAATATTCTATTGGCCCATGAATTGATAAGGAAGTATTCTCAAAAGGGCACCTCACCTAGATGCATGCTTAAGATTGATCTTAAGAAGGCATACGATATGGTTAATTGGAAGTTTCTACAGCAGCTCCTTAGCTTGTATGGTTTTCCTATTCACTTTATTAAGATGATTATGGTATGTGTCTCCACTGTTTCATATTCTTTCTCCTACAATGGTGTTCTGGCTGCACCTTTCCCTGGAAAAAGAGGTTTAAGGCAATCAGACCCTCTATCTCCTTATCTCTTTGTGCTGGTTATGGATTACTTTAGTAGAAGTTTGAAGAAGTTGTGGGTTGATCCCAGGTTTAATGCTCATCCAAGATGTAGAGGATTGTAGCTTATTAACTTAAATTTTGCAGATGATTTATTATTATTTTGTAAGGGTAATTTGCAGATTGTTAAGTGTCTTCAAAAGGTATTGGCTCATTTTTCTGCAACATCAAGCCTTGTGGTTAATCCCAACAAGTGCTCTGTATTTTTTGGGGGTATTGATGGCTCAACATAGGCTGCTATTCTGGATTACCTTAGGTTTCCTACAGGGAGGTTTCCAATAACTTACCTGGGCCTGCCTTTATCTTCTGCACGATTATCTGCAGCACATCTGCAGCCTATGCTTGATAAACTAACTATAAGGTTGAGACATTGGAGTACTTTGGTCCTATCATATGCAGGGAGACTTCAGCTTATTAAATCAGTGCTATTCAGTATCCAACTTTATTTCAGCCAGGTTATCTTGTTACCTAGGAAATTTCTTCACTGTTTTATCAATTTATATAGGAACTTCCTATGGTCTGGAAAGTTGTAGGTTAACAAGATTGCACCAGTAGTCTAGGATAATCTTTGTTCTCCTACCAGTGAGGGTGGACTTGGCTTGCTAAATCTTGAGCTTTGGAACTGCTGTGCTTTGGGGAAGCTCCTTTAGAACATTGCAGCAAAAAAGGATACGCTATGGGTCAAATGGGTGCATGCAGTTTATATTAAACAAGGTTCTGTGTGGGACTTCACTCCTACATCTTACACTTCTTGGATTTTTCTCAAGATTCTCCACATTAGAGGTGTTCTTCAGAACTTTATTATCAATTGTGAGGCAAGACAGGCATATTATAGTATCAAAGCAGCTTATCAAGCCATTAGAACACCACAGGATAAGTAGGCCTAGACAAAGTTGTTATGGAGATCTATTTCTACACCTAGATTGAATTTTATTGCTTGGCTTGCATGCATAAACAAATTGTTAACTAAAGTAAGACTGAGGGAGATAGGCATGGCAGTGGATTCAGACTGTGTTTTCTGTCATCATCATAATGAGACCAGGGACCATCTATTCTTGTTTTATCCTAATACATCCATACTTTGGAGGAGCATTAGGAGAGTAGCTGGCAAAAGTGATCCCATTTTGGGATGGGAACAGGAGGTCAAGACCTTAACTTCAAGAACTAGGCAAGCAGCAAAGAAGAAACACATTTTAGGTGCTTTATTTGTCTCTTACATTGCAACTGTTTGGCATGAAAGGAATCTTAGAGTTTTTCAAAATAGTACTAGGCAGCTATGTGTTCTTTTCAGAATCATTATTATGAATGTATATAGGAGGCTTGTCAATCATACTTCTTCTGCTAAGTATGCTAGATGGTTAGGGTTGCTTGACGATATTGAGTGTACTGCTACCTTGTAATCTCTATTTCGATAGTAATAAATTCTACTTATCGGAAAAAAAGACTATTTTTTAAACAAAATTAATCTTGAGAGCATAAAATAAAACATGGCCGACCCATGTAAATAAACATGGATCATGTTAGTCTATAGCGAAGAATGCTTCACGAGTTTGGCCATTAACAACACACTATCCATGTAAAATCAATCAAGGTAGAGGCAATCCTATACTTCGATATCAAATGTTAGACAAAATTATAGTATTAAACATTATCATAGCACAATTATAAACACAAATTCATGCACTTTCTATATAATTCACATGTGAAACCCTAATCACATGATACAGTCACCAAATGTGGAATTCAATCAATAATATACGTTATAATATTTATATAATGCATACTCCTGCCATTGACTAGATCAACAACATTAGAATGTTAAAAACAATGAACAACATTTGAAATTCTATGGTTCTACTCCTTAAACCTTGACCTAATGGTGTGAACCTTACCATAGGATAAAAAATAGGGTCTTTAACAATCTCCTTCTTGATTTTTGTTCAACTTGAGTGGAGATCCGAGGCTTGAATTGTCTCCTCTCTATCAAATGTATATGAGTGACAAAGAGAGAGTATGGAGAGTAGGAGAAGAAGCATGAAAACTGATTATTCAAACCACTTTATATAGTTTTGAGTGGTTTAGTGCCTTTTAGAAGCCCAACATATGCTTGGCCCACGACAACCAACAATATGTTCTATATTAAAGCAACCTTAATTCTCATTCTCTACCTTAATAAATATGCTATGTACATGCTTTTTATCTTTCTATATATGTGTCCATATACACTCTATAAATGTTTTTACCATAAAAAAAATAGTAGAATAGATAATCAGGTTAAAGTACCAACTTGATACCATATTAAATAAATTTTATGGTCATACGTTATATCTAATTTTATATGGACAATACTTAAGGGTAAATATATTAAAGTATTTTATATTAAAAATAAATAATATTAATTTCATAAAACTACAATATATTAACAATTTTTGCTTATTTGTATTTCATTAAGAATAAGAAGGAAGATTGTTCTACATACTTCACCTGTCACATTCTGTGGCTTAGGTCTCTTTACTCGTTCCCATCATTAATCAAGTCCATAGCATAATTTCATCTAATTCAAATTCTTCACGTCACCAAGAACCTCACGACTACTTGCTCCACTGTTTCTATCTCCAGCGAGCACGCCGAGCATGAAATAGTTTGGGTCACTCCCCATTTATACCAGTTTGCATGTCGTAAGTGTTCAAGGCTGCAGGCTTCATTAAAAAGAGGTCATGCAATCAATTTATATTTTGAGACCGCGCGCATCACACATGACGCCACATCAACGGAGGTTATTGCATGCGGCCTAAAACTGCCTCACGCATGCCTTCCAACAACTCAGCATCAGTAATTTCATTTGCCTCCCACCTTGAGCAGGTAGCCGCCAGATTCTTTTTTTTCTTTTTCTTTAATGTATTTAGAGAAACTCGAGTGATCCGCCGCCCGAATTAGCACCGGGTAAGACTTTCGGGGGAGAAGGGGGGGGGGGGGGATTCTGATTATTATTAATTAGCCAAGTTGAGAAGTTCGGTTCCGATCACCGTTTGATCTACCGACCAATGTGAATGATGGTCAAATGGTAGGGCTTCGTTAACTGACCGGTGAGGAAGTTTAAAAATTCTTAAAGTTATTTCCTTCCGAATCAACCAAGGAATAGAAAGCCATTTTCCATACTTCCTGTTAAAATCACCCTCCACTGTTCCATAACCTTGCTGATTAAAGGGGGAAAAGCGATTTTGTTTTCTTCTGTATTAGTCGGCTAATGCATGCATATAAAAATGGATTTAAGTCATTTTAAGACTTGTAAGGTTTTCTGGACTCTAGATATTTAGCCCTTCAACTATTTTAAGTAGAAGAATCGACAAAGCTAGAGATTAATTGGCTTCTTTTTCGTCACGTCTCTCTCATTCGTCGACCCTTCAACTGTTCATTAAGAGATAGTCCAACGGATTTTAACCAAACAATTGTTTGTATAATAAATATATAACACATCCTATAACTTGGAGCATAGACTCAATATACAATATAATTTTAAAATTTTAAGAATGCCAAATATGGCATAAATCCTAAAATTCATATATGTCTTCAAATACTTGAAAATGTTCTCAATTTGATGAAAATTCCATAATTTTTTTTTTGAAGTTTTGAATTCTAAAAAAATATAATAATATGCTTAATTGCCTTAAAATATTATAAACTTTATCATAAATGTCAAAAAAAACTTGTAAAATTTTATAATAATTTTGAAACTTATCAATAAATAAATAAATTCCTTTTTTCATGAAGCTTAAATGTCCAAAACACCTTTTGTACCAAATAGCCCTAGTATTTGAATACCTATTTATCTTGAATAAATTGAATTAAAAAAATATTATTTCCAAATACTTGGATGAAAGCAAAATGATAAAATACCTATTGCATGAGACAACGCTAGCACTTTAAGTTCCAAATCTTTGTGAATAAAATAAAATGATTAAAAACACATCTTTTGCACCAAACAACCTTAAAAGTTTAAGAAAATGGTTATCAATCGGTGGAAATGATATTTTTTTCCATCCCACTTTCATCATAGTTGTTGGACATATTTTTTAATCATCTCAATTTATTCAAGAAAATTAGGCATCTAAAGCACTCGTGTAGTCTTGTGCAGAGGGAATATATCATTGAAACTTTATAAAATTTAAAAACAAAAAAAAAGGTATCTAAAGTACTCAAGATGTCTTATGCAGACGTAATCTTTCATTGCAGCTTCGTGAAATTTTTAATATTTATAATTTTTTATAATTTAAAAACAATTTATATATTTTACAAGTTTGTATACATTTATGATAAAATTTACAATATTTAAGATAATTATAAATATTATTAGATTTTTTTTACAAAGATTTATTCTATAATTTTTAATAAAGGTTGGGAATATTTTTGGAGAATGTGAAGACACTGCTTTAGTAATTATAAGATATTATTGACTTTTTGGAGTTTCATTTATAATTTTTTAATTAATAAAATGGACATTTATGCTTAAAAATACTTGGGGTTATTTTAGGTAGTTCATTTAAAAATATGAAGAAAAGAGATATAGTTAGTGTAAGTGTATTTATCATCATTTCATAATCTCATTCAAATATTCTAGTAGTAGTTGTTGTTGTTGTATATTTATGTAATTTATATGATAGTTATTTATTAATTTAATTTAATTATATATTTCTATACTAATTTGTATGAAGTAAAATATTAATTTTATGGATTGAATTTGACTTTAATTTATATTAATTTTATGTTTATGTTCGGATTATTTTATTTTGAAACAATTTAGATATATATATAATTATTATATTTATATTCTGATTTTTTTTTAAATGAGCTCATTCTAAATTAGGTTATGCTAGGTACGAGATATTATCGGTATAACGAAGTTTCGGTTTATTTTTACGTCCCTTTGGGATTTCTGATTGTGACCACATTTGAATTTTTTAATCAAATTGAGTTCACACTGAAGTTACTTGAGTCTAGTTACTTGAGTCTTGTCTGTTTTGTCAGAATGCATCGTAGCAGGCTAGCAGCTACTGTCATATCTATCACAAAGATTTGGAATTCATATTATTGGAAACTCTCTTATTTACTTTCCCTGAATCCTTGGCTTGAATGGACGTGCCAAGGCGCAGGAGATCCTGGTCTATGGCCGAAGAAGATATTTTTAGCCCGAAAGTATGTACGCGGGCACGGGTGGGAAAAATTATTCGGGTTGGTTGCTAACTGTAAGGGAAAAATAGGGGAAGGTCTTTGTAAACTGCAATGCCGTAACCATTTGCCGACCCAAATCTAAATAGTTTAAGATATTTAGTAGATATACATGTGCATTATTCGTATTACTGTATAATATGAGCTGCCTGCATATGAGGTCATGTCTATACTTGTTTCATTTCTATTGTCTCTAATTAATAGTAATTACGAGACTTGTTTTTGGTAAATGATTAATTGCAAGATTTGAGCAATGAGCAATCTAATAATCTATTGGTAAGATTATAGCTTAATTGTCAAGGCCAATGTTCTAGATATAGTATTTGTACATATTTATTTCCCCTCTAATAGAATGGTACAGTAATTATTTATTTATTTTTATAGTTTTTGTATTATTAGGAGGTCAAACGACGTCGGTGGTTATATTACCTACCCGTCCTAATAATTATTCCATCCGAGGAAGTTATTATCTTATTTACACTACTCTTACTAATTATTCTGTCTGATTCGGTAAGTGTCTTATCTGTATTGGTGGTTGTGTATAATTTATTTTGATCTTTTAAATTTTGTGTGATAAATAATCATTGAATTGATCACAATTTTAAATTACTTTTTTTAAGTAATTATTTATATTTAGAAAAATAATTATATGCTACATACAGTATTGATGAATATGTTATCTACGTTGATAATTATTGTCCCGTGGATGCTAATATATATATATATATATAGATTTAGGTTCTTATACATACCATTATTTAAAATACAAATTTAGGAACTCTTAATTACCGTTAGATTTAGAAAATTTAAGAGCCGAAATTCAAATAAATTTAGGTTAAGTATTTACTAAATCTTGACCATTGATCAAATACTAATCTAATGGTTAAGATTGATTCATATATATGTATATTATAAAAGGTTTGTATGCAATGGCGAAGTTAGGGCTTTTCAATGGTGTCATGGGACACCATGCAATTTCAGATTAAGTATATTTTGATATGACCATATATCACAAAGATCAACTTGATGTAGTGGAGGACACCACATGAATTGTGCCATAATAGGTGGGTTGGAGGTCAAGGGATCAAATCTCTATAACATTCTAATTTTTACTTCATCATAAGGATTCGAACCTACAACCACTAAAGTATACCTTACCCACCTCAACCATACATCCAAATGTTGATTATTGATATTTTTCACTTATAGGTATTATATATCCTAAATTGTTGTAATCCTTCGTTTTTAATCATAATCAATGTACTTGTTTATTTGGCTATAATTATGTTACTAGCAATTATAATAATACAACTAGCTAATTATTTATTTATAATTATTAATAATACATTTTAAAACTATATAATTAATTAATGAAAAAATAATATTTTAGTGAGATTTTTTAAATAATAATAATTCAATATCTTTAATCATGAAAAGCTATAAATCAAAAACAAAGTTTGGTTGATAAAAAAGTGATGTTATATTATTTTGAATGGTAAACTCAGTATAAATAAAAATATTATTATTATTATTATTATTATTATAATAGAGGGACACTATAAACTAAAATATCTAGCTCTATCACTGTTTGTATAGAACCTTCATCCTCTCTATATATATATATATATATTTAGGCTCTTATACAAACTATTATTTAAAATATAAATATAAGAATATTTAATTATCGTTAGATTTAAAAAATTAAAAGGTTGAGATTAAAATAAATTTAAATTTAATATTTACTAAATCTTAATCATTGATCAAATATTAATATAATGACTATGATTAGGTCCTATATAGATTTATATATATATATATATATAATGATACATGCTAGGCTATAATATAATTCGCGTGTGGGGTATACGTAAGATCTTTATGTTACGCGGAAGAGAGAGAAAGAAGATTTGGAGAGGGAACTATTTCTTTGTATGTATCGGGCCCTCATTCGTCGATATTAGGAATCTACGGAGAGGAGACAAAGGCGCCGGTTTTACCTCTGGTTTTGTATCCTTCTGGCAGTGTCTTTTGACGGTCTTCGTAATGGAGGGGAAGATTAAAAGAACTGAACCAAATACTATCATAATAGAAAAAGGCGACACCAACATCTTGTCCCATCTTTCTGACAAAAAACTTTTAATTTTGTATGCAGTGGTAAATGGTAATATAGAAATACCCCATTTCAAAAAGAGAGTCGTACTTTTTTGGATTAAATTTTAATTAATAATGTTCTCTTACTAATTATATACTAGTCCCGCAGGTTTTTTTTATTTAACGTTGCGGCAGAGACGAAAAAAGATTGAGGGAGTATAATATTATAAAATTATTTTTAATAAGAATAGAATAATTATATTTTATATTATAATATAATATATTTGTACAATCATTTTCTTTATTTAAAAAATGTTACAATTTTTTTTTATTAGAATACGCAAATACCTCTTTTTAAAATGAAGAAAGTATAATTTAATCAAACAAGATTAAGGTTCATCAATCTATTTTTAATTATCTTTTGTAAGTTATAATCTCCAGGCTGCGACTGTGGCCTCGAGTAGAGGGAAGGGATCCTCTATCCAACTGACGCTTCAGGAGCTTTTCATCAATGGCCACTTTTTCATTTGACTCGCGTAACAAGTAGAAAAACGGCACCGTGCGCTCGTGTGGCGAGCACACGACTGGGTTTTAGCTCGTGCTCTCTGATGGTCATCTTGTATTGCTTGCTTTACAGTTTAGCCAGCAGCCGCATGCTAATTTCCATACAAGCGTGCGGATGCAATCTTCGATCGTGCGTGAGAAAAATGAGACTTGCTGAACTATTCTGGTGAGACATCCAAAACCGTTTTAGATGCTATTTGTTTCGAGGTTAACTGCTTATTGAATGACTAGTACACATGAATATAAACGTACAGAGTGAGACAATACTACTTTTATGCAAAGGTTACATGAAGCATGTAGAAGGTTAATGCATGAGATCGTGTTATTAACACCTTATTGAATACATACAATATCAAATTCAACAATCATGTGATAACTCATAATAATATGATAATTCACATACTTAATATATTATTACACACCAAGAGGTCAATAAAACACTAAGCCAAAAACAACCATTTCATTAAACTAAACTCATATCAAGGAAGGCAATGCACAAAGGTAATTACCAAACAATACTTCAAATGCTTTTAATTATTTTTTGAGAGGGACACAGCAAGTATCCAATCTAGTACTACAAGGGCAACAACATTTAGTGCTACAAGGGTTAACCAAAATACACCAAAAATAACTAATATGGTGTAACAAGGGAAACCGATGCTACATGGGCTAATGAGAATACACCAAAATAACTAATCTAACACTAAAACAACAACTGACATCTTATGCTACAAGGGCTAACCATCACACACCATAAGTAACTAATTCAACGGTATAAGGGTAACTGATGCTTGGTGCTACAAGGAATAACAAGCACACTCCAATATCCACCTTAGTGTCTAAACCTTAAGGATTGATACTTTGAAGAGGCTTATAGAATCCTAAAAAAGTAGACATGGAGCCTTATATGTGTGACCCGGAAAAACACAACTCAAGGTTTCCTAACTCCTCTCTAGGGTAGAGGGGACCCAATTTCAAACTTGAGGTATTTCACTTTAAGTAATTAATATTTTTTTATCCTAACATAAATCAAAGCTAGCATAATAAAACATAATCACTTCTATCAAACATAATCCATTTTCTTTATTAAGATCTATTCCTAACAACCATATTGCGTGAAGATCCAACACTATTTATTAGCATGAAGACCTAGCACTATTTATTAAAAATGAATTCATACCAACAACTCAAGTAATGGAAATTTAAAATTTTAAAGATGAAAACATTCCAAACATGTGCTAACATAACATAAGTAGATTTCTCCTACGACCAATTTAATATATAGCAAGCTAATTCATGGAGAAACAACTATTCTATATCCTCTTATTCCAATTATCTAAAAACTTAACCCTAAAGTTAATATACAAATTCCAAGTGAATGTAAATCCACTAAAGTCGTTCTATACTCAATTATTCATTGCTTGTGCATATCTAGTCACTATTGACCAAAATGCCTTAGTAGATAATTATTTTATTTTAAACCATTTTACTACCAAACCCTTTCTATAATCAAACTATACTCATAACATGGATGAATAAGGTCAAAATTACCATTAGATCATACTATTATAGTTTTGGAAATATTTTAGAAGTGGTAAAATTATCACTTTACTCTCAGTTATACTTAAAGCTTATTTAACCCAAAAAAACCCTAATCATGCATAACTAACATATCATATTTCACATCTTTATCTACATAATATAACATAACACATATATGACATGCTTACTAGAAAAATCACATAAATTAAGTAAAAAGACATAAGTGCCCCTAAGGCTCACAAAGCTTATATTAGCATAGCATACTCTAAATATACTCAAGCCTTAGCATATTATATATCAAATTTTTATTAAAGTGCCAAGTGAACATTATTGACCACTTCAAAATAATTAAAAAAAACATATAAAAATAACTCAAAGGCTAATAACCTCTTTATAGGTTTCTAACATTTGATAGATTAAGCACTTCTCATGGGTTTAGCCATACCTTTTTACATAATTATTGAAATCAAGATCCAAAAAATATGTGGTCAACTAGACATCAGACACTTTCATATGGCACCTCACACATGCCATAACTTGTAGCCAATACAACCAATTTATTTTGACATTTTGTAGTAAAATCAGTGATTTAAAAATAGTAGTATTCACGTCATGACTTAATTGCTTTCATACTATTTCATATATAACAACATAAATACCAAGGAAATATGCATATTACACACAATAAAATAAAACCTAACATACAAAAGGATACTGATTTGCCAAACTTCCAAGATAAAGAAAAAGAGAATAAGGCCACCTTCCAAGCAATCCTTCTCCAACACCAAAAGGAAAGAACCAAGAATCCTAAACCTTGCACTAGAACTTAATTACTTAAGGAGTTAACTAAAGGAAATTAGGATGGTAAAAAGAAAAAAATAGAAGAAGAGGAGGAGGAAAGCCTTCAGATACTAGTGGAACCCAAAAGAATCAATGAGCAAAAACAACCAAAACACCATTTAAGAACAAGAAAGTAAAACTAACGAAGGTTAATGGATTATTGGGGATTAAAAGGCTAGGTAAAACAAGAGGGCAAAGTGCAATAAGGGCAAAGTGCAAAGGGAGAAAATACAATAATGTGGATGGACATGGAGACTAAAAACCAACTAAGTCTATTTTTTACCTTCACAAAACTAACGTGCAAATTTGATTGGGAGGAGTGGGACTGGCTTGCACTACACTTGCCTCATAAATAACGATGGAAATGATGGAAGATATTATGTGAGTTATGTAAGATTGTGTAGGATGATTGGATTGTGGTTCAAAAGTTAGTTAAATGTATAGGATAAGGCCATAAGTAGGTATTGGGCATGTCGGAGTTTGGCGTCATTGGTTAAAGGGTTCATACAATTAATTTTTGGTAATTAAATTATGTGGCAAATTTAATAAACGAGTATTTATTAGGAAAAACTAAATCCTGAAAACTAAGAAAAATATGAAAATATGAGGAATAAATTTAGGAACCTAAAAATATAAGAATTTTTGGCATGGGAGTAGTTTGGAGCTTTAAAAATTTAAAATGTGCAAAAAAAATAAATAACCTAATCACATAAACAGATTTTTCCCCAATTTAACAAAACAAAATAAGGAATAACTAAAGAAGGGATGCAATGAAAGAGCAAATGAGGTCGAAATATTTTAGAACACTTAAAGAGTACTATCACTAGAGTTAGGAAAATTTAATCCAACCGAAATAATAGATGAATTCTTACTTGACCGACCTAAAATTTTATCATAAATAACTTGAGAAATTATGAATCTTAAACCTATACAACTTAACCCAATATCTAGCCAAAACTTGATATAACTCAAGTGATTATAAATTTAAAACCTATCATGCTGACCCAACATCTAATTGATACCTAATATGATCTGAGAAATTTTAAATCCAAAATAAACTTGACCCTAATTATGCTTATCAAAATCTAACATTACTCAAAAACCATAAACCTAAAATGATCCAATTAAAGATTTTTAATAAAATCATAATGTTTTAATATAGTTTTATAATATTTACTTCTTCCGTTCATGAGTAAAAGATAAATACATATACTCACTTCACTAGATATATCTAGATGATCTGAAGAAGTAGGCTTACCAAGAATTGGCAACTCTAGTTGCCAACTCTACCATAAAAAGGCAAAAGATAGGAAAAAAAAACTTAAGGACTTATTTTCATTAACTTATTTTTGTTAGTGTGGTGTGTTTTGAAGTTGAATTAAATTTTTTTAATAAGTTGTTAACACTAATTTACTATTATTATTGTCTTAATTAATATTTTTCTATTAGTATTATCATTATTCTTATAAATTATGGATACACGTTGAAAAGAATAAGCCCTAAAAAGACTTATTCATTAAGAGTAGCTTACACCTATATCGATATTATTCTAAAAAAAGGCTGATGGAGCAATACACTCAATAAAGAAAGTGAGCATATATCATATGGTGTTCTACCCTCAATTAAGAATCAAAGGAATAATACAAATTAATACTTCTTAACCATGATTTTACCAATTTAATAGAAATAATACAAGCACCAACCCAAATTGAAGCAATATAAATCTTTTTTATGGAAAAAATTTTAAAATATTATTATCATATTTGATATGATATAATCAAGATTGTAAAATTAATGTATTATTGTAGTGATGGTGGTAGTGGTTGTTGTTGTACTATTACGATTACCATGTATTTAATTACTATTATTGCTATTATTATTGGTGTCATCATCATCACCATCATTATTATTACTATTATAAAAAAATGTTGATGTGATTGATCTATTGTTAATGGCCAATATATGTTTATTTTGTTAAATCACCAAAAAAAACACCATTTACATGATTAGACAAAATTTTCATTTTTTCTTGTTTTGATTTGATTGGGATGCAAAATGTTTTTTGAAAATCTTTTTATATATTTGGATTTTAAAAATTACTCTACACCTTTCCCTTGATTTCCTTAATTTTTGGGGTTATTTCATATTTTTTTAAATAAATCTCTATTTGACTTCCTAATTCCTTTATCATAACTCTTAATCATTTTTCTTTGGTGCTTTTATGTTAAGATTTAAGAAAGGTTGTGGAGGTACATCTTGATTATCCTTGTCATTACTCTTCATCCTCCAAGACAAAAGTTTCACTCTCCCTGAAATACCCCATATGTAAAAATTATTTTTGTATGATATTTAAATGAAAAATGATTTAAAAATATATTATGAAAATATGTTCAAATAAGGGAGGTCTATTGATTGGTGTGGTAAACCAGTCAACTAGTGTGCTTTGTTTTCTTTTCTTCTTGCTAGTTTTGATTAACTAGTCAACTAGTTAAACTAAGCACTCAATCTCTGCTCTATTTTTTTCAAGTATCCTATAATATATAACTAGTCTTGATAATATATATTGATTATAGATGGATTTTAGAGAGTTTAAAACTCTCATTATAAAATAGTTTTAATATTTATTTAAAATCTAACAACATTTTCTCTAAAAGGCACATTTTTCACCTTTTCCACTTTAACCCTTTATTTCATCTTATTTGTCTTTCCTCTTTGTGTTTGTGACATTATGGCCTAAAATACCCCTTTTGGGATTCTTTTTCCATTTATCTAAGACCTTCTCACACCCATGGTTAAGATCCTACACCATAACCCGCCATTTTGCATTTTTCTCCTCACACTCAAGTGTGCTTTGGTCATTATGTCCTCTACTTTTTGATGCTTCACTAGACCCTCACTGCCTTTCATTTTTTCTTAGCTAAAATCCTAACAATCCCTAGGGATCTTCTTCGTCTTCTTCTTCTCACTACTTTATTAATAGTTTTAAGCTCTAATTTTTTTTTTTTGCTAAATTTTATCTAATTCTTGTTAGGTGAGAGAGAACCCTAGGAATTATAACGTAGTCTTAGACAAACTTAGTATATTGATTAGTCTCACTATACCAATTGACCATTATATTTGTTTTACATTTTTTTCTCTTAATCCCTTTTTAATCGTTATTTATTAAAGTTAAAGACCAAAAAAGAATTTAAACCTAGTAATATACATTAAAAGTCTTAGACAAACTAGTATATTGATCCCATAAACTAGTGAACAAGTGTAAAAAAATTGGCTTGAATAAGATACTCCTAAATAAAGTGGAAAATAGTGGAATTATGTGTTGACTTCCCTTAATGGATCAAATAGTGGTTTTAGTACACCTTTATTTGAGCTGCGCTGGCTATTTATATTGAATCAATTGGTTGTTTCAGTCCATTCTTATTTGAGTTTCACTATCTATCTTTATTGTGTGAATTGGTGGATTTTTTCCACCTTGATTGAGATATTCTAACTATCTATAATATGTTAGCTATTGATAGACATTCTATATTTTATTTGATTTGTGTTGGTTATTTATATTGAGTCAACTTATCGTAAGCAATCCACCTATGTTATTGTCTTAAGTTGTGCTGATTATTTATATTGGATTAGATAGTATTAAATAGTCTATTTATTTGAGTATAAGATTGTTATGGCTGTGGCAAGTGTTATGATATGCTTATGGATTATGGAAAGTATGAGAATAAATGGGTTTGTTCCTTGAGTTGATTATGAGTAATCTATGATAGTATGTTTGAAGATATAACATGTTTATCACTTCTATACCAAGCAATGCATGTTGCATGTTGTCTCTATAGGGGAATCTTTGTTTCCTCAGTACATTGACACCTATTATAGGTACCAAATGGTGACAATGTTGAGCTATTTGGTGATATGTTTGGGTAGGAATGATTGTATGTATAGGTTGGGAATTAAAGTAGGATCTATATAGTGGTGCCTTTAGAATCTTTAACAACCCAAATATTTTTAACTCTTATGTCATGTTCCCTTTTTGTTGTACATTTTTAAGAGTTCATCTCTATTTACATTTATCTTACTATATGTATTAATTCTATTTTTAATCTCTATTTTGTGACTTGTTTGAGAATCATTTTAGCTTTGGCCTTAGGATGAGAATAGTACATTTACCGGGCTTGTGTTAATAGTGGTAGTAACACTTTTGTTTTGGTTTTCCACCTTCGTAAATCTATAGTTTTAAATGAAAATTTTTTGTTCCAAAATTTAGATTATCACACTTTACCTTTCCCTTTATTTATCCTTTAATTTTTTTATTATAATTTTATGAGAATTGATCATTCTAAACATTGTTATCTCTTATTTTGTGAGGGTGGTTAAGTTTCTTGGGTCGTGGTGCCAAGATAGAGTGATTTTCTTTGTTCTTAGGAGCTTTAGTTTTAGGTATTGTGATATAATATTTAGAATTAGGATTTTATGTGCTCAATGTTTTATTATTTAATTTCTAATCACTTTATACTTCTATCTTAAAACCCAACTATATGTTTTTGGTGTTGCAAGTGTGAGATTTTGTTGAATTTATATCAATATTGTTACTTCAAGCCTTAAAAATTTGCCTCTATTGTGATGCAAAACTGAAAATGCATCTTTAGACTTTTGACATGTTTAAAATGACATATGAGAGCTTATCTTGTAAAGCTCTATTTTTTTACTATTTTTTTATTAAAGAATTTAAGGAAGAAAAATGCAAAACTTCCTAGAAAAAATGGAGTGTTACCTCTACACCAAACATAAGATAGACAATCCACCATCTATATCATGTTAGAAAAAAGGCTAAGATACCAACTAAACTAGACACAAATAAAGAGAAGGTACTCAGATATCATAAAGGATATAAATAATTTACTTTTATAAACCTAGGATAATAACTAAAAAACACAAGCTAACAACATTAGGGATAAAATAAAGAATTTAAATATCCAACCAAAGCCAAACCATGATATAAAATTTTTCCCCACCTCAGATAGCCTAAATATCCAGCCCAACCACCCAAAAGTAAAGGCCACCTACTAACCGACCAAATCTACTTGCATAGGGTCCCTCACTCATTTGAATGAGTAGATGGCTAAGGAAAGGCCATAAATTTTTTTCCTTGCATGAACTAGCATAACTTGTCAGTCTAACCTCCCAAAATCAAAGGCTGCTTATTAGCAAACCAAATCTACTTATATAGGGTCCCTTACTTTGTTGAATGAGTAGATGACCGAGGAAAAAGCACATCAGTATGCTAGGTATTGAGTAAAGAAATTTATTTTATCATGTAGTTTAAAACATTCAAGGACCCAAGCAATAATATGTCATGTTATCATGTTGTAATAAAAGGTTTATTTAAATGCTTAAATTAAGACATACTGAAGTTATATCATATAGTAACATGCTTACATGTGTACATATCGACACTTGATATACACACATATCATACATGTAAGATCATGGATTAGTTGACATATTTCCTCTTACTTGATGTTACATATAACCCAAAAATCAAGGGAATTATCATAAACCTTATGAATGATACATGGCATGGCCAACAACACATAAGAAATACAAGAATACCTAAGGCATCACTAAGGTTAGTCTAATTATTATATTAAATAGATGGTGATCACATAATCCATATTTATTTATGAATTTTGAATGAACACATTATGTTCTCCATCATCAAACTATGTCATGGAAGCATAATTAGGAACAAAATCTCAACTAATAAGGTGGTTAATGAAGTCCCAACCAATGAGATAGAAAAAAAGTACCAACCATTACATCATTAACTATCCTAATCTTTTGGTGTTGACATTCCATAAATATACTTGTGGTGTAAGTAGAATAGAAGAGGTACCGAAACCAACGAAACTTCCCATACCCACAAGTGAACAGAATATAAGTTACCATTTGGTTATATGCTTAGAGAGTTAGAAAAGCATAAACTCAAAAAACTATTTTCCTTTTAGTAATTAGTGTCTTATTGAGAATAACCTATAACACAATAGGCTAAGCACATCATATCCACCAACTTCCAACATTTAAGGGTTTCACATTTTTCCATTACTAACCATTTGGCTCGTTCAAGGTCATAGCATCAATACTTAACCAATCATCTCAAGACTTTCATCAGTGTATTTATGTATCATTTTATTCATAGGTAGAATTCTAGGTCAAAACCTAAGAATGAGGCCAAACTTTAAAGCATGAATCTCAAAAATATCACATGATATCCTCGAAAGCTAGTTGATTAGTCTACAGAACCAGCAAGCTATTATGGGACCACAATAGAAAATAAAGCATCTGGGATAACATAATTAGTTGCTTGTTTTAGGGTTAAACAATCTACTAGTAAACTAGTTAATTGGTAAAAACTATTAATGGATTAAGTATTTAACTAGTTGACGGGTTACACATCAAAGAAAAAAAGTTCCCTAAAGTAAATTAGTGATTGGGTGGAAGCACTTAATTATTCTTAATCCAAACCAAGAAGCACTTAACTATCTTAATCCAAACCATATGATAAGTTTATCAAAAACACAACCAAAAACACTTATTTGAGCTATCACATGCACTTGTAATCCACGTTAAACATCAATAAGCATTCATACAAGTAGTCTAGAAACTTAAAATCAAAGATTTAACCTATTTTTTACGTAATCATGCTTATATTCAAACCAACAGATCATGAGTCATGCTTTGACATACTCAAGTCCACATTAAGGTTATAAAATGTCATAACATGTTGAATCTACTTACAAAACACATCTTGGTTCATATCAATTAGATAAAAATGTGATAGAATCACCATATGTTAAGGATACAACTTAAACACATTAAACCCTAGGGAGTGATTATCTTAAATAAGACAGAAAGTTCTATTTTCATGCTACCTATCCACACTAGTGCATTTTTACCAATGCACACTCACTATCACATTTTTTCCCATAAAATTCAAGCTAGCACAGAAAATCAAACTATACACATCTTCTTCTTCCTTCCATTGGATGCAAAAAAAAAACCCACACAAAAAAGTAGAATGAAATTGTCCTCCTTCAACCAGGAAGTCCAAATATTTTAACCACTTGAGTACCTTGAGAAAAATAATACAAAACTCAGAATACTTTCTTAACAATCCAAATAAATTAAAATAAGTCTTAGAGATCAAGGGAAAATAGAAAAGTACTCATCCTGTCCCCCAAATTAGAAAAATCAAGAGTAGAACTAAGGCCTTCAACCTTTCCTAAACTTAACCCTCTTTTATTTGAGAGAAAAAAAATTAAACTAAAGGGAGGATTGGAATAATAAAAAAGAACAAGAAAAAAATTAAAAGTTTTACAGGCTAAGGAGTTTGATGTAGAGAAAGAGGAATGATGAGCTAGAGAGAAAAAATCCAACATTTAGAGAATACATGATAGTAAGAAGAGAGAAAATAGGGATACGGTTTGAGGTAGTGGATTGAGGAAATTAATGAGCAAAAAAATTCCCTTCCCCAACTCTAAGTAGATATGCAAAAAATGGAGGGAAACTAAGTTGGAAAATAAGGTAATCCTAAAATGGTGAAAATGAGAAGTTTCAAGGAAGCTAGTAATAACTTTTCTCATCAAAAGAGAAGTAAATGAAAGAAATGAGAAATAGGTAGTATCTCAGGCAACATGGTAGTTGTTTCTACCAACAAATCATGTAATGAATCACTATTACATTATGGGAGAAAATTAAGGCCGAGGAAGACAAAGTAGTGAGGCCATCAAGCCACTTTTTGGAAAAAATGGTTCCAAATACCTTTTTTGTTGTATAAAATTTGAATTAATGGTAGTAAAATCCTAAAAATTATTTACACTAAGATTTGAATCCAATTTATCTTGAAAACCACACTACCAAAATGAACTAGGTCACAATTCTAATGAAACCAACTAACTAGTTCTATCAGTTGAGTCAACTATCAGAACCAATTGACTAACTATTCTTGGCTCCAAAGTCTCAAAAACATATTAGCCAATTGATTGGCATAAGACCAAACCTGTTAATTGGCTTTCTTAGAAATCAAATCCTCCTATAAAGGTTAATCCCCTTCCCAAAACCTTTTTAAAACCGATTAAAATATACCTCTAAATGACACTCAAACACACTTAGATCATAAACAAATACACTTCACGCATCATGCGTTAAAGGGCAAAAAATATGGTGAATTATAGCTTTTTTTACTATGCATTTTTTAAATCCTAATTTTATTTTGTATTTACAAAGTTTAGCTAAAATGGTGTAGATCATTGAATAAGTCATTCCTAAAAATGTTGTTTGGCCACAAATTATGCTCTTTTGGCCTTGGTTTCTAAATTATCCTCCCTATAAGATCATTACATTATTATTGTATGATATTAATGATGATTTTAAAATGCTTAAATGATGCAGGAACCATGATTTTATCAAAATTTCTCATGAACCATTTGAGTGGGGGAAAATGTGTTGAAAGGACTCGTATTGATTCATGGAGCTAGTTGATCAATCTGAAAATGCTTAAATGTGGAGTTATTAGGATTGAATTACTAAAATGATGATATACGATGTTGATATAAGTAGCCATATCAATTTTTATAACACTCCGCTCAATTTGGAGGTATTACTAGGGATGGCAACGGGGCGGATAATACCCGAAACCCGACGGATTTTATCCGACGGATATCGAAATGGATAATGATAAACGAATATGGATACGGATATAGGTAAGGGTGAAAAATACCCGGCGGATTCGAGTACGGATACGGGTACGGGGTATCCATATCCGTATCCGATGGATATCCGTTACCCATATCCATACCCGTTTACCCGTTATATATTTACCATTTTATCCTTAACTTTTTATATAAGAATAAGTTATAGTTAGAAATTAAATTGTCATTTTACATTTAACTTGGATTATATATATATATATATATATATATTTTTTTTTTAATTTTTAATATCAAAAAATAATTTTGTAGGTAAATTATATATATTATGGCAGGTAGACGGGTATAAAAATGGTTAAACAGGTAATTTTAATCCGTCGGATAACGGGTTTGATGTACTTGACGGATATCTGTCGGGTAACAGATATCCGTCGGGTAACGGATTATCCGTCGGATACGGATATGGGTATAGTAACGGATATCCATGCGGGTACGGGTACGGATATGGTTATCAAATTTCTTATCGGGTTCGGGTATGGATAAGGGGTGCTCGATCCGTACCGGCCCCATTGCCATCCCTAGGTATTACATTCACCATCACTCAAAGGACACAACGTCCTCATTGCTCCTTGACCACTAATTATCTCAATATAGCTTATCCCAAGAATTGTTCTATAAGGTCGTTAACTAACTCATTTAAATTGAGCTTGTAGTTTTACTCTGATACCATTTTTAAAACTTTGAGTCGATACAACCATACGAGACTACCCTAGAGTGCTTTCAGATTGATCGGTTGGCCCCACATATTAACATGAGTCTTTTTAGCACGTTTTCCTCCATCGCATGCGCTTTTTGAGAAATTTATTTAAAAATTTTGAAACTTGCCAGGAGAGTCACCAATCTTAAAAATTACTCTACAACCAACACTTAATTGTAGAGTTCTTAAGACAGAATTACCAAAAGGGTGATATACAATATTGATATAAGTAGTCATATCAGCCCTTATAATACTCCACTTAATTTGGGAGTATTATATAGAGTGTTGTAAGGTTTGGGTTAGGGAGTCCTTGTTAACAAAAAATTAGGATTGGGGTGGGTTAGAGGATCTTATTTTGGGTTAATTAAAGGAGATGGGGTCTCTATCTTTGCCCCCTTGCCATCCCTAAAAAGGATGTCCTTAGTTGTTTTAATATTATTTAAGTATACTATTATATAAAATTTATTATATCCATACTTGTGTGTTAATTTGGGGTTGTAAGGATTTAATTTAGATTTAGGATTTCTAAGGCCATTATATGCCTCGAGGGTATTTTAATATTTTTAATTGGTTTTAATTAATTTTAAGTATACCTTAGGGTTTATTAGGTGTTTTATTTAAAATTTAATAAATAATATGGTAGAGTTTGGGTTTGTTTAAGGTAAGTTATGATTTTTATAAGTTTTTAAGGGTTTGAAGTTGTTTTGAAATTTTGAATTAAATAAGTGGGTATGAGGAAATAGATTCAGTGTAGCAAGTGTGGTTTGATATCTTCATTAGCTTGGTTTTGTTCTTAAAATGAGATTAGTAACCCTAAGGGTAAATTTATCATTTTATGTGTAAAATGGTTTTTTTCCCTACACTTGGTCTTAGCTTTAAGTTGACCTAGATAATATTTTTAAGTGTGTCCTTAAATTATGTAGATTAGTGTGAATGATTGGAGGTTTTATTATAATATGCATGGTTAGGATTGTTCAAGGGGAATTCCTATCTTTTATTTGGCTTATGTACCTAGTGGGTAGTAGTAAGCCTTTGCGCCATGTGATTAGTGTTAAGCCTTGATCCTTTGCATACCAAGTGAAGTTTGATAATATTGAGTCTTAATAAAGTAAATGGTTAGGTGTAATTGTGGTGTTTTTAAGTGTCCCTATATGGGATTGATATGTATTGACTAAATCCTTAGATAAAATATTAATTACGTAAGGTGAGATAAATTTTGAGATGTGAATTATATTACTTAAGATCGAGTTAGGCTTTATCTTCGTGCCATTTTGGTATTTTATCTATTTTTTATTTATGTTTGTGATCCCTATTTCTGTACGAGGATAGGAGGGGGCCTTGTCTTCTCTATAGGAGCTACGGGCCCTTTAGATTAAAGAATATGCATATTTAAATGATTTGGTGTCCTAGTATTTTTCAAGTTCAGGTTATGTTGGCGGTGGGCCAATAGGACCGATATCATTCGGGTGTTGGAGTTAAATATTCATGGTAGTTTTGGGTTTTACGCAATAGGCCTAGTGTCATTCATGAATTATATATCATGGAATATGCATACTTAAGTGATTCGTTGATGTTTGAGTAATAATTGGACTTGTGATCATCGTTAATGGGATACAATGACTGGTTGTTATACCCTTACTTTTGTGCCTTAATTAGTATTATCATATGGTATGATTTGTTAATTGCTCCATAGTTACATGTTCTTTTGCTATTCTAATTATACTTATTAATCGTATCATAGCAAGCTATTATATTACGTTTGCATGTTGACCTCATGCATTTCATGCTTTCTTCTTTAGTGTGGATTATGATTGTGTTCAAATATTATACTTTTGTATATGGTATGTCACAGGTATTCGATGATGATCTTACTAACAACATCAAAGGAAGAGAATAACTTATTGAAATGAGAAATTAAATTTGTACACAATAATTTAGAGTGGTTTACAAGCCTAATGCTACTCTATATCCACTACCCAAAGGTCTTTCAGTTTGGATTTTAAAATATTCATTTATTATGGTTTATGGTCCTATAATCTCAATGATCTCTCTAAGAGCTTGTTTACACCTTAGACTAGTTATGCATTCTTAGGTTTATGGATTTTCAAATCAAATGACTATTTATAGGAATGTTAGATGATGCACACAACCTCTTTCATAATGAGTTTTGAAGAATGTTGTTTTGTTTACAAATAATTTCTCAAAAAATACAGAAAATAAAATTGAAAAAGAAAAAATCTCTTTGATATTTGTAAGATATAAAATTGATGATTTTAAAAGAGTTGTGTAAGCTTCATCAAAATTCATGGAAGTCTAACTACTCTCATATCTATTACTAAAAAGATAAGAGAAATTAAAACATGTCAATTAGGGCCATTGGGTCTAAAAAGTACTTTAACCATCAGATTCCAATGGATAGAAAATCTCACTAATGCCTACACCAACCGATTAATTTCATAAATTATTTGATTAGTTTCAAAACCAATTGATTGATTTATCTAACCACTCAATGTGTTAAAGTTGGGGTTAAAACACATTTTTTCTAGAAAGTAAACCAATCAATTGATTTAACTAACTAGTCAATTTTTTGAAGTTGAGGCTATATATGTATTAGAATATAAAGCAGTCACTCGATATTCAAATGAATCGATTGGTTTGTGAATCAGTCGATGGATTTGCAAACTAATTGATTAAACATATCATTTTTCTACACTATATAACTTTACAAAAAAGACCATAAAATGCACCATAAAGCTCATGATTGAGTGCCATCTTTTTTCCCTATAAACGAAACATCTTAAGCTTTACAAAGAGATATTATTTACCAAAAAAAATACTATAGATTTTATAGTGAGTTTTTCCAGGCATATCAAATGGAAAAGGGTTAAAGATAAAATCAAATTTAGCCATCCCTTTGCTCACATTTTTGGAAATATTTATGATGCATATAATCATTTTAAGACCTTCCAAAATTATTTTTGAATAGGATTAGAAACATTAAATTATAAAAATATCTATGTGCTCAATATATAAACCATATGTACATAAAACCTAAGACTATAACATATTCCTTAAAGCTTGAGTCTTTATTTTTTGAGCACATTTGTTTATCCCTTCTTGATTTTTTGTACTATACATATGAAAATGAATTTAACATATGAAGCAAACAAGTTAGATGACAAAAATTGTTTGTTATCATCAAAATAAAGTTAAATAACCTACAAGGTTAACAACTTATTTATGAAAAATGGTAAATGCAATGTAAAATGTTTAGTTGTAGACTTATCATATTTCTTGTTCATCCATTGTCAAACAAACAAGCATTTTAGATCCATAACCCTAAAAGCCACCATTTTTTTGTTTACATTATTTGCTATCAAAATGTCAACCAAATAGAACCTTAGAATTATGTTTTGGAATCAAAATCACTATACAAATATGATATGAAACCATACTATGATAACAACGCTTACTAACAAAATCACTTGCACAAATTGATGAGATGTCATTGATAAAAGTAAGGAAATTTTTTTCCCGTTGCATTGAATCTAACGACTAACTAAAAATGTATTTGAATTTTTTTTTGTTAGAGTATAACGAGAGTTGTTCTACCGTTTCAAACTTTAACTTTATTTTTGCAGCAAATCTAATGACTAATTGAATATGTATTTGAAAGTTTTTTTGTTAGAGTATAATGACAATTTTTTCTGCTGTTCTATACCTTAACTTTTCTTCTCTATTTTTTTGTAGAAAATCTATTGACTCATTATATTTGAAAGAAATTTTTTTTTGTTAGAATATATGGAAAAATATATACCCTTCTATACTTCAACCTAACTTTTTTTAAAATAAAATTTTATAAAATTGTACAACTAGGCTAGTTCTCCTCACCATTTGAACAAATTAGACTAGAATAAGTAAGATAGCAATATGACTATTATTGTTATTTGTTTTTGCTTAAATATCATTATAATGATATTATTATTATTATTAATTCTGGTTATGATAAATTTTATAACAAAATTAATGATACTAATAATAATAACATAATAATGATAATAAATTAGGTCAAGATTGATTTAGATTATATCATATCAATACTAATTAAATAAGCAAATTCATTTAAAGTACAGATAACGACAAAGCCAATGGCATCATCTTTCCCGTTATATCTGAAATAAAAATTACACCCATTCAATTGCTCCATATATATATATATATATAACTTCACTGTCTCCTGTACCCCATCAATCCATTCATCAACTTGCTTTTTCGTCTCGTCGGTGCCGCCTATTTAATCCATTGTCTTGCATGGTTCGGTGTCTTTCTATTTCATTGACCTTGAAACCCTTGTTCATCGTGCCCATTTTCTTTGCACACATCTTATCCTTCTTTCCTCACTGTTTGTGTCCTCTCCACCATAATTGTCATCTTTAAGTCATCCGTGTAATATATCTCTCATACGAAAACCCTAGCCGCCGCTATTCATTCAACTTCTACGTTGTTGTGATCGTCAATGGCTCTACTTTATCTAGTGATTTTCTTTTGCATTACGTCTATTTAATTGTTCCGTGCTATATGAAAGTGGCTGTTTTTGTATTAAACCATGTTGTACCTGGCTTTTGTTCTTAAGTTGGTGTTCCTTGTCGAGTTTTGTTGTTGCTTAATTACCTTTGCTTGAATATTACATTCTCTCATTCAGTCATTTAGGTAAATGAGTCATATCAATTTAAATGAGTTTATCATCATATGGTTGGAAATTGATTGTATAAATCAATTATTCTCTTAAAAAAAATTGTCACACATATATGCCTTTTATTATAACCTTATTAACTGGGGGACCTGCACTAACATTATTTTTTTTTAAGATATATATTCTATAATTTTTTTATCATTAATTGTTTTTCTTCACAAATTATAATAAAATCTAAAAAATATCACTATTTTTCTTATGGAAAACGATGGATATATGGGCAGAATAAATAATTAAATCAGAGATAATTTGGTAGGAAAAAGAAGATTGTCTTCCACCTACCTGCCATCTTTTACCCAGATACAAGAGCCAGATTTGATATAAAGGCTTTGTCCCCGTGTTTGGAAGGCACCTAAATTTGTTCGCCAACTGTCACCCGTACACGTCGTTTTGATGCCAATCTCTTGAGCGGATTTCCTCGATTTGTGCGTATCTCATGCAGTACAGTACGGTAGATGTAAGAAAACAGCGGCGCAATAGAAAACCGCTTATGTCTCTCAATCTATGAAGCAAGCGGTTGCCCGGTTGGGTGCCCGACTTTCAGCAGCAGGCTAGCCATGCATCGCATGCATGGAGCACAGCTAACGTGCACATGCACTTTGGTGCATGCGGTCTCATCATCTCGGTTTATATACTGAGTTTATCAAATTAAATCGAATAAAATCAAGGAAAAATTATTTTAAATTCTATTTAAATTTAAATAATTTATTTAATATTTAGTCTACTTTTTTTTATATCCAATATACATGTATATATAGAGAATATTATATATCTATACATTAATACATAATTAAATGTAGATATTAGTATAATTATATGTATATAATATTTTGTATTTAAAACTAAATATTTTAGGACCATTTTGATTTTTATCCTATTAATTCCACTCAAACGGACTGCAACTAATTTTTTCTAAAATCAATACAATTTCAGTAACAATAATAAACTTTATAAAATCAATAATAAACTTTATAAAAATGTCAATTATGATATTAATTAATAATTATAATATAATAATCATAAATTATTTTTATTTAAATCAATAAAAAACAAGCTGAAGAGAACGTAATCCTAGTTTTTTTTTTTAACTTGTGTTATGATGTACTATAGACAACAAAATGCAAAAGATACGTGTTCGAGAGTTTGGTTATAACTAATGTATGAGACGACATTGATGTATGTCATATGCACAAATTTTTCAATATATCCAAACGAAGTATACATTAAATATGATAACAAACCAAAATTAATTCTCCACCCATATAAGTTATCAATTGAAATGTTATAGATTTATTCCAATTATGGTTACATTATATTTAATTACATTTGATTAGGATGTGCGCTAGTATTGAACATGTTAACTAAAGCCGGATCCTTTGTCTGGAATTCTAGATTTTAAGGATGGAAGACCATAACGTATAGCAGCATGTCCAAGATTGGGATCGGGCATAATATTTGAGGTCCCGACTAGACTTAATCATTTGTGTCCAAATTTATTCTTATTTTTACTTATTTTTTTTATGTCATTGTAAGAAAATACACAATGCCAAAAAAAAAAAAAATTTGAAACCTAATAAAAAAAATTGCTAAAAAAGCGAGGTATAAAATTACATCCGTTGTGGGCCTACTTGCGAGGGGATGTAAGCAATAAACTAGGAGATGTAGATAGAAGGCGAGTGGTTGGAAGCTATAATTGAAGGTCGGGAGCATTAGGGAGTCTTGAAGGATATGTAAGAATTGCTGAGCTAAGACAACAGTGAGTAGGTTTAGAGTGCGAGGGTTATAATTTAGAAGACAAAAGGTAAAAAATAACTTAATTAACTTAATCCTAAAAAATTATTTTCGATCCTTACTTTATGAGTAAAATAAGGTTTGATAAGAACAGATCATACCAAATACTTGAATTTTCGAAATATTAAGACCGAAGACTAACTCGCATTACCAAAACTTGATTTTTCCTACCTGATCTGCTCCGAGTTTCAAGTTCAGGTCAATATTTGCATAACCCCAACATCAGCCCTTATTTCACTTAAATACCATATGTTCTAAAACTTATGTTTATTAAGTATCATCCTCTTAATGTTTTTAGTTTTATAAAATAATTTTTTTTATATAAAAGGTTCACATATTTTTCTAATATGGAAGCAAAATACTAAACAAAATGAATAATATTTTTAACTTTGTTTTTTGAATTTCTATTTTTTTATTAAAAAAGTAGATAATATTTTTATATTTTTGGGAATTCCAAAAAAATGTATTCAAAATATAAATAATTTTTTATTCATGTTTAAAAATTTGTGATATTGAAATAAATTGTTAATATAAAATTAAAAACATAAAGAAGGTGGAATTGATGTAAAATAAAATTTAAAATACATTATAGGTGAATGATATTATTTAAAACACATGATATCCAAGTGTAATTAATTAAGTCAAATATAATGTTGCCTACACGATTTATTTATTTATTTTACTTATTCAATGTCTTCAAAATATACGATTACAAATCAATGTTCTATATTTCATATATCAATTCATATGTATTGTGAAACATCATTATTTTGATTCATTATTTATGATTAGTAATACAAAATTTACAGCTTTCTCTAATACTAGCATTTGAGTTTATATTGATAAAAAATAGTTATGAGTCAACATTTGTGTTAATTGCAGCTAGTGACTTGGTAAAAGAGAGATGTATAGAGACAATCTCTCATCTCTATATTGTTCTTGTCCTCACATCTCTTCCATCGTTTCTTCCTTCTTTTTGTCCTTATCAATTTCCAACCACCCTATTTTTCTCTACTATTCATGATTTCCTCTTTATTTTAAATATTTTTATGCTCCTCCCCCTTTTTTTACTACTATAAAATAAAGATTTAGTAATACCTAATAGATAACAATTATTAAAAATTTATTCAAAGGTGTGGAAATTCAAGAGTGTCAATAAAAAGGTTTTGATATTAAAAACAAAAACATCTAGTCACCATTTTAATATAAAATAATCATTTTCACAATATTTAATGATATTTTTAATAAAAAAGTTATTGTTAAAATATCACTATAGAAAACATGACACTATAAGGACATAGTCTTTTTCTCATGTATTCCATGCTCAAAAATATCTGCTTTCGTTATGTTCTATACGCCAACCCCTTCCTTGATATTTCCTTGCCAAATTTCTTTGATTTTAATTATTGCTCCACTTCCTTTGATTTCTTTTCTTCTTATATGATTTCCTTTCCTCTTAAACAACGTTAGTTTCCTTTCCTCTCGATTCCCTTTTATTTGCTATTACAGGGTGAAGATAGAATATCGATGGGAAAAGCTGAACTATTCTAATCGTTAAATGTTGTTAACAACACAAGTAATTTCTTCCATACCTACTCACTCACCATTCAATTTTACAAGTTAGTTGTTGTCTGTCACAATGGTTGCTTGGTAAACGTAGGAGAAACATTTTCTTCTAGAACTTAGAAAAAATAATCTTTTGGATTTGGGGAAAAGCCATTTTTCTAGATCTAGGAAAAGAAAAGAAAAACATATGTGGTTTCATTGTAGGTATTGGATTTTTTGTGCGATTCAAAATTTAGCTTTCAACAAAAGTTTTCTTCTAGATTTGGGGTTTTAGATGAACAAATCTGGTTTTATTGTTGTTTGCTATATGCATTGAGGCTTTTTTTTTTCTGTTTTAATTTTCTCTTTCATTTTATGTTCACTTCCATTAATTTGCATATTGTTTCATAACATCTGAATATATTGATTGGCTTTTAGTTGTTGATGATGTTTGATTACTACTCAAGTGTGATGAACAAATCTGGTTTTATTGTTGTTTGCTATATGCATTGAGGTTTTTTTTTCTGTTTTAATTTTCTCTTTCATTTTATGTTCACTTCCATTAATTTGCATATTGTTTCATAACATCTAAATATATTGATTGGTTTTTAGTTGTTGATGATGTTTGATTACTACTCAAGTGTGTGGTATAGTTCTATCAAGAACTATTGAGGGTTCAAGACCTTCATGATTCTTAATATCATCCCCATCTTTGATTTAGATTGTATATGGATCTTTATTTGTGAGTATTTTGTTTTTACAATTTGAATTGTAATTAAAGCTTCATGTACTGCACCTCTAATAACAATCTTGGCTAAATTTTGGTAATGGTGTCCACCACTAACCATCATTAAAAGTTAAATATCAAAGTGTATTTGTGGTCTTGATGATGGTTTTGAACCCTTAGTTTATAGTTGATAATGGTAGCTTCGATGACAATTTATTATGATTATTAAAACTTTAATTTAATTATTATTAAACTCCTATTCCATAGTAATGTTTATCTTCCTTGTTCTTTCCCCTTTCGTTTTTTTTAGTCCCTTAGTCATCTTTTTCCATTTCATGTTTCCTTCTTAACATACAATTTCTCTCCTTTTCTACCTTTTTTCTTATGGTTTGAGTGATCAAGCCTTTGATTTCACTTTAAGATGGGTTCGAAGCCAAGATTAAAGAAACAGTATAGGGTAATATTTTTTATAAAAATAAAATAAAATTAGGCATTAGGTTTATGAGGTTTGGGTTGAAGTTGAATGAATTAGATAAAGTATGATTTTTAACTTTTAGCTTAAACCCCTCATAATATACCTCAAAGAAAGGAAATTGTGTTTTCTTCAATAATATTCGGGTGCGAAGGACGATTGTGTTGTCAGGTTCGTGAAGTTTAAGCAGCTTAAGCAACTTAATGGGGTTATAATTACAATTTTCTTGACAAGGGTAGTTCATTAACGCATCAAATATAGTAGATCTTTTGTTATGGTTCGCTTGATTGAAAATCGTTAAATCTCTTTTTCAATCAAGTTTTGTCTCCTAAAGGTACAAAGAAAGGTTTTGACACAATGTTTGATATTAGGCTAGGTGAGGGGCTTATACTAATATATGTGAATGGAGAGATTTCTTGCATTTCAAAGGTTTTAGAGTATGACACTAGTAGAAAACTTGCAACGGAGGAGATGGCTATGATGAAATGCATGTGAAAATTCAAATATGCACTAACATAATACTATTACGGAATATAAATTTTATAATGCCTAATATATAATGGATATCGCAAAACTAACACCAAAAGTGTCAAAATTTGGTTCATGTTCAGAAAAAATGTTTAGATAATGGTTTTTAGGCACAAACCATTATAAAAAACTAGACACTTAATAAGACATGTAGATAATATTTTTAGATAATAAATTTAGGGGAAAATTTGTCATAAAATACTCCTCAAAATTTCACCAATGATCTTTAATAATGGCTCCTCTATGAAATGTTGTCTAAAGCTCACTACAGTATTAAAGTGTCTCAAATTCACTATACCTTTATGAATTTTATTATGTGGTTTTCATTTTGAACTTCAAAATTTCTGTCCCCTTATCTTACGATTGATACTTCTTCTAATACCCTATTTCTCATAAACCTTAATTAAGAACATAATTTTAGCTTAATATGTTATGTTAATTTTATCATATAAATAATAGGTGGATAATATGTGTTAGATGTGTTAATTATGTGTGTTTGGGTTGGTGTAGAAGGTGGATTAGGTTAATTAGGTTAAAAATGGAAGATCAGGATTTTGGTGTTGGGCGAGCTATCAAAGCCTATGGCCTAAATGACCGAGTGTTAAGGTAGAATGTGTAGCACCAGGGGCTAGGTGGATGAATGGGCATTAATAAGAGTTATTTTTCTTGTCATTTTTTGTTCTATTTTTGTTTTTGGGACCTTTCTTATTCCTTTTTAACCTTCTCTTAATATTCCCTCACCTTAGAATGAGATCCTTTCTTATACCCTTGCCTTTACCCAGGATATTGGTCAAATTTACTTCATTTCACCTCTTACCCACTTTCCTACACACCATATCATCTCCCATGGCCTTTTCATATAAGTGTTTGTGACGTAACCATCATGGTTAGCTATCCCTCTCTTTTCCTTGATGATAATCGAAAGCTTCACCCATCCTTGTGCTCATTTTTTTCCCTTCAACCTTTGTTGCATTTCTCTCTCTCCTCTCTTCTCCTTTTTGGATGAAGTTTTCCTTGAGTTGAAAAGCACCTTCAACCTTGTTCTTGTGCTACTAAGAACTGGGCCCTCCCCTTCTTTGTTTAAATTTCTTCCTCTCATTGTTTATCTATCTCCCATTATATTTTCTTAAGTATAAGTATTTTAGATTTTGGAAAAGGCTGAAACATTATTTGTATTTATTTTTCTCTCTTTTTGTACTACCCATAGCTTGTCACGGCTACTTTTTCTTTTTCTTTTGATTTTTCATTATTGTTGTTGGTGTCTTGTTATTCTATTATGTTACATACAAAGTTTGTTGGTTTTTTTTTTGTTTTTAAGTTGAAAAAAGATTAATTGGATGCTAAGGCTTTGGTCATTTCCTTTCTTTTATTTTTTCTATTTTTATTGGAAAGAGATGAGACATATGATCCTAATGAATATGTAAACATCATGTGATAACATGTTTAGGGTTTCTTATGTCATACTTAAGTGTAATTTATGCTTCTTTATAATCACATGAAAAATATGCATGCACCACGTATTGTTATTATTTTCTCTAAGTATGTGACTATGGAAATTTAATTAAAAGCATGCTAGATTTATTTATTTTCATATACGTATAATAGTATGCTAGAATATGGTTGAATGTTGAAAAATATTTATGCATGAAAAATATTTTTGAGCTTACCATTAGACTCCTCATACGCTTTACTTAAGGTTTTATATTTGATGTGTTGAGATTTGAGCAAGTTTAGGTATAATTATAAATGATTAAAGTTTTACATGCTCTACGCATATTTTTGTCTTTTCTTTTCAAATTTGAAGTTTTTTTTAGCATTCATACCTACTATGTGTTATACTATGTTGAGCATGAGGAAAATGTGAAATATGGTATTCTAGTTAGGGTTTTATGTGCTAAATGGACTAAAGTGTGTTTTAGGGATAAAATGGAAAAATTTTCACTTTTTAAAGTATGTTAGAATTATAATTTTATGTTAAAGTGTTTATTTTAATGTTATTTATCTTTACCAGTAACTTCATTCAATTCTAATAACATTTGGGATTAAAGTGAGAATTTAAAGATTTAATAACCTATAAGGGCATTTTGGTCATTTATGACCTAATGATTCCAAACATGAAAAATTGGATTAGAATGTTCTTAGTGGATTTATAGGTGTGCCTTAGTATTATCCTTGACTTTATCTTAGATTATTGACTTTAAGGTAGAATTGGATAACTAGAATTAAAGAAAATGGTTAAGTATAGATTAGTTGTCATATATGTATTATATGATAACTGTGATCACCCAATAAAATATTAATATTTAAATTAGAAGACCTTGAGATTGAAAATAGTGGGTCTATAGGGTTAGGTACTTTAAAGATGAAGTAGGAGCCTTCGATATAGTTTAGTGATTTCGTTAGATGCCTCATCATTCTAACAAAGCCTCTAGGCTACTTTATCAATACTTAAGGATTAGATGCCCTAGGATGGAAGGGTATCGTGTTGCCTCATTATACCATTATGATTAAATTACTTGTAAATCTCTAGATTATAAGTTGAGAGGATATTGTTTTGCCTCAGTGCATCATTATGACCAATGTATTTTATATATCTCTAGGTTATTATTGCACCCCTCAAATACATAAAAATGGAAGTAACTCTTGTATAGCTTTTTAGTTGGATTATTTTAGATTTTTGGTTTGGTAGTTACCTACGTGCACTACTTGTTTATAGTATGTTGGTTTTATGAGTGCCTCCATATACTATTTAGATTTGGTATATTAGTTAGTAATCATTTTAATGCCTCCCTCTTTATGTTCAGGAGTGGTATAAGAATGTCTATTGGAAAAGGGATTACTTATGGTTTGGTGTTTACCTCTTTTGTAGGATACCATTGATAGTTAGATTAGTAAAATAGTCATAATATGATTAAGTTTGATGGAATAAGCATGTGGCTTATGTTATGATATGAACTATGACATGATTATGGTATTTAGTCGGCATGTACTATTTGATGTGATGATGCCATGACCCTTATGTTACCTTTTATGTGCTTTATGTGAGCGTTACCTACTTAGTGTTGTGTAATGCTTTATTTAGTATCATATTACTGATGGATTCTATTTAATAGCCCCTGCCTATACAATAGGTAGTCTTTACCTTGTGAGAGTACTTTGAAGGTACAACTTGACTATATTTAGTAGGGATTGAGATTTAGGACTATCAGTTTCTACTTTGGCATCTTTTGATCCATATACCTTGGACTCTTATATCCCATTCTTTATTTCTTTCTTCTAGATATTATACTCTAATGTTAATCTATAATATAATACCCATACTCTTCTTATCATTTGCTAATCTTAATTTAAGTTAATAAATATTTTATCTTTAGCACTTAGTGTAAAAGTGGTAGTAGAAATTAGACTTATATTAAGTATGGTGGTACCATCCTGCATTTTTAATGTTTTATCTTCCATAATTAAACATCTAAATGAAAATTCTAATTACCAAAAAGAAGGTGACCCACTTCTTTTTTTTTCTCTCAGAATTACTCTTCTCTCACTACTCCTATTAAAAAAAATCTTCCTCCCCATTTTCTAAATGTTCCTTGACTTATACCACCATTCTTCTTTTATACTCCTCTTCCATGTTTTTATTTATAATTGTTCACTTTATCATCTTCCCTATTTTCCAATCATTCACTTCAGTTCTAGTTGTGCAAAGTGACAACGTCGGTGGCAGTTGTGTTAGATAATGGAGAGAGATTTGGCTAGGATCTTGGAGGGCTGCAATACACAACAATTTGTATCATGTTGCTCAAATGAAGTTGTTATTGTCTTGCTTTACTTTTTCTTGACAACCATAATAATTTTCATTTTGGTTTCTTAAGTTGAGGAAATGATTGATTTTGCTCTATATGATTGGTAGCGATAATTTGGCGGCTTCTTTTATGTTTTCTCATTGTTGTCTCTCAATGATTCCTTTTGATTTCTTATTTAGGCCAAGACTATAGAGATGCCCATCTACAAATCTAAAGAAATTTAAATTTCATGTATGAAATATGTGGTATATTATTCTATTTAGAACTATAAGGGTTCAAATTTGTTACACTTCTTAATTTTAATGTTAATGATCTAAAAAAATTTGTAAGATTTTAGATTTTACTTTATATAATAGTTGTGGATAAAAATCATTTTTAAATCTTAACCTTTGATAATAGTTTCTAAAAATAACCATTATTAGAAGTCCAAAATTTTGTTTTTGATAGTGATTTTTCGTATGACATTTTGGAAGCATCATAAAAAATAGGATGATTTTAGTTTTGATAATTGTTCAAATATGTTATTAAAGCCTTAATTTAATTGTTATTAAATCTATATTCTGTAGTAGTATAAGGAAATGTAATTATTTTCTCCGCCATCTAATTAGCTATATATGTGTGTTTTTTTTTTGGGAATGAGATGTTAAGGCATGTCAAGTTTGGTTCAAAATGTTAAAGATTCTCCCCAACTCATGATGGATCTTAAGGCTGTAAGAGATAAGAGAATGGGACTTTGTAAGTTTTGGTTATTTTATACTCTTTTCATTATATGAACAAGTCATAATTATTTCCTTATTATAATTTCGATTACAAAATTTGAAGTTTGTGCGTATATATGCACAGATCCTTGGGCATTCTAATTAACACATTATTAACCCTGAATGTTACTTTTACTTCATATTTATGAATTATGAATTTCTAACAATGGGTTAATACGTTATTAATGTATCCTAATTTTCTTCATAATGGGTTTAAACTAGTACGTAAGATATATATAATTCACATCTTGGACACATGATGGTCATGATATGAATTTAACTACCATACTAAGATCTAAATTTTCTTTTCCTCCAAGGGTTGGTTTGGAAAGACATGTCATGTCACCTCAATTATCCTTTTAGCTATGGATTTAAAATTTTTTTTATCTATTACTAAATTTATTTTATAAGAAACAAAGTGAATTACAACAACTAACATCCAATAACAATGAGTATATCAAATCGTGACTAAAGAATGAATAACTAAGAATGACATTTAATATTGTAATCATAGTTTTAATAACCAGACCAATAATCAAACATATCAAACTTTTGGTTCACTCATCGAACTAGTGGTTTAAATTGGTCAAACTAATGATTCAATTGGTTTACTAAATATACGTAAACTTTACACATATATTATTAAATATATGATTTAATACTTAATATTATATATCATGCACCACAAATAACCCTTATATATTGATAAAGATTACAAAACAACATGATCAAATATCAAATGTTGTCACAAAATAACATAATTTAACATCAAATCCTGTACACATTTAGATGCCTAATTAAGACTATGTATCAATCCATTGCATACATGAAAGTGAAACTCTTTGATCCATTTTCACTATCTCTACCATGTTTTGAAAAAACTATGAACAAATACTGATCCAAGCTCAATGGAAATAACAAAAAGGTGTAGAACTAGATCTCGTTAAATGAAGACATAAGTAAACAAAAGTCAATGAATTGAAGGATCATTCCTCTATTGATAATGATACTTCAACTCTTTCTATGTGTTTACCATTCTAATTACAACCATTTATCTAATTTTCTTTCCCCCTGTTATCTGTCTATCTCTAACTTTCCCTCTACTTCTTTTCACATTCTCACCAACTTGACCAAATCAAATCAAATGGAGCATAAAATTGCATGAGACAAACATGTGAAATGTTGAAATCCAAGCTACATTGATCACAAAATATGCCTATTTAATTTCTAAATTCTCAAGTAAATGAAAATCAGTACACAACAAAATAATAGAAAAAAGGGAGGATGAACCAAAAGTGTTGAAAAGAGTGGAATTAAAATCTCAAGGAAGAAAGATAATACTATCCATGTAAGCAAAGAGATAACATTTATTCTGCTCATTGTTTAACGTTCTCGACATCCTCGGTGAAATTCCTTTTCTTCCTCCTAAGTACCAAACCCAACAACACCTTAGACAACTTCCATCTAATTTCCGCCCTCAAGCCTAATCTCAATGGTTTATCTTTTTTATTATGATTGTGAGATTGATACTATAGCTATTGAGGATCTCCTATTTCGCCTTTTAAACTATGGGCACGAGCTTGCAAGTGAAAAATGGACAACAATGGGGATGCAAAAATCTCCAGAGCTTAAATCATGACAAAGCTTGAAGAACAAGAACTTATTGTGCGAGGTGATGCTGGAGAAAGATGATCGACGAGGTTGAGGAATTGAAGACTACATCGGAGAGACAAAGCAATTCAAACCTCAACCTCTTGAAGTTAATCATGAATATAGATCTAAATAAGGGAAAAATCTTCACAACAAGAAAAAAATATGGTAAAATTGGACTTTTATGCCCATCAACAAAACTAGATAGGTTTGCACATAAAATGATGGTTCTTGTCCTATTTAAAAAAATTTGATTTTTATAATGCCACCGATTTTATTGGCAAACATGTTTAATGAGGTGACTAGATTAGCTAGGTGACTAGTTCACTAGTATACTAATTTGATTGTCCGATTGGTCTGATTTTAAATACTATGATTGTAATACCTTGAAATATATCTAAAGTAAGATTGTCTTAATTGGTCGGTGCCATATGGAGATTTTTACGAGCAAAACAAATTTGTTAGGTTTGATGGAAGAAGTTGGTAATTCGATGAAAAATTAACAGTATATTGTAGATAATCATTTTTATTAGTTAGTTTCAAAATGAACATGCATTAAGCTAAATTCAATGAACTTCTCTTAATCGTGCATCTATAGTCAAAGAGTAGTGATTGTCAATTAATTATCACTCTTAGTTGTATGGTATGTAAGTGCATAGCTACATGTAGGTCGATGAATAAATAATGATAGCTTAGAGACTAAATTTCATATTCGATAAGGTCAGCTCCATTATTATACAAGTATATTATATAAAGGGATCGATATGCATGCAATGATTTTGCCGTTGAATAAATGGTTTTGTTCCTTTTAAATTCTAGAATCTGCCGGTGCTTCTTTTAACTTCTATTCGATGCTTGTATTTTACAGCTCATGCGACCATGCGATCACGGTAAATCGTTTTTGTTATTGATAATGAGAAAGAAAACATAAATCACAGCTCGTGAGATCCAATTAACCTTACAGCTCATTCAAAAATAAACCGGAATTACGTTTCCCGAGAGATTACAAATAATTGTCGAAGATGCTCCAACGGTCACAATTTACTAGTTTATCATCGTATCAAATAGGGTCACAACTAGTTAATCATCGTATCAAATAGGGTTTGTAAATTATTTGAGCTGAGTCCAACTTTCTTTTAGTCAAACCTTGCTCAATAAAAGAGTTGAATTGTACCGATTTATTTATTGGTTGAACCTAAATTTTAGTGTTTAAGTACAATTTTAAAAATGATTTGGTTCATGATATGTTTAATGATAGAAATAAATTGTATTACCATAACTTATTTGATTAATTATAAATTCACTAATTAAATCCATATATATATATATATATGTAAAATAATTTTAAGATCTTAATTGAAAGTTTCGTACTTTTATCACCCTATGATACTTGAGTAAGGTTATACTAATGGATATGCCCCTAAAAAATATTTAAACAAGCTTTTAAACAAATTTCAATCTAGTTTTTTAATAAGTCAGTTTACAAACAAACAAGCAAGACCTAATACACTCTAAGCCTGACTTGTTAAATAAACAAGCAAAACCTATTTCAATCTCTTTTATGTAACACCCTCAAACTTTAGGGCTTAAAAGTTTTATTTTAAAGAGTTGATTGTAAAAGTTAAAACACAAAATGTAGGGTATCACGCCTAGGGCTGTTCATGTTATCCGATATCTGCTTATTTGATCCGATATCCGAAGCGATCCGATCCGAAAAAGTTAATAACTGATCTGATTTTTTTTTTCAAATCAAATATCCGATCCGATCAACGAAAAGTCAAACAAACCAAATATCCGATCCGACAAATACAAATATTATCCGATCTGAAGAAAAATATTTATACATTTTTTTATAATTTTTTATTTTATACATAATTGTATATAAATAAATTTATATGTGTCTGTGTATAATTTTTACTTACTTTATTTATTATTTGAGGAAAATTTTAATTTAATTGAAATTATATTTTTAATACAATCCCTTTTTAGATATTTATAAAAATAAAAATAAAAATACTCTGCATACTGATAGACTCCATCCACTCCTTTCTTATTTTAGTTTTAACATTGGATATTTGTTGAGTAAGTCGGATATTTGCTAAGCGAATCGGATATTTGCTCAGCATTCGCTCAACAAATCGGATAATATGAAATATATTTGTCATTTGGTAACTTTTTTATATTTGAAATTGTATTCGGATAATATCAGTTATATTTGATATCCGATGATATCCGATCCGAAAATTCAAATATCCGATCTTCCGGATATCCAAAGTTTCAAATCAAATATCAAATATCATTTTTAGATATCCGAAATTTCAAATATCCGACAATCAAATATCCGAAATATCGGATATTTGAACCCCGTGAACAGCCCACACCATATCCAACATATAATATACACTTCCTATATCTAGTTTATGTTTGGTACAAGACAAAAGTAACATTTTACATAGGAATAAGGTGTTGGAAGTACTTCATTACACCATGGTACAATAAACAAAATAGAGATAAGGGGATATACAAAATTAAACCATTGGATTAAGATTAATAGAGATATCCAAATAATCATACCATATATTAATTTGATTATGCACTCAATGAAGGTAAGTACGTAAGAGTAGTAACCAACAATTGCTTGTAAAACAAGGTGGTATCTACCCATGAGAATTTTGATGGTTATACGATATTGGATGAGGGTGCTTAAGAGGTCTTTTTACTTTCGTATAGACTGGAGTTATGTGGTAAAGATAATATGTCATCTAAATTAGAGACTAGATATTATGTGTTTTTTTCTTATAAATTTCATGTTATCATGTTATTGTAGAATTCATTTTTATGTTTCATTTCAATATGTATACATTTATTACTTGGTAAAAACATGATTATGTGTGTAATTATGATTTTGTTAAGATATTGCTATAGTTTAGGCCTTATTATTGAATTCCAAGCATGTTGATGGACCTTATTTTAATAAGTTGTAGTGAGAGATATTGAACATGAAATTATATTTGGGTAGACTTAATATGAATAAGATTTATTGTTTGTAAAATGTGTGGGGTTAGATGTTTTGGTAATATTTAGACATAGGGAGTTTATTGTGAATTTGGATGATTTTTGTAACTAAGGGTATTTAAGTTAATTTATGATATTTTTTTGTGAAAAATAATTGTGGCATCATAATCCTTGAGATTTTTAATTAAAGTTTGCTATATAATATAATAGCTTTTGGTTGAATTTAATATGATATGTTGGGATGTTATGATAAATTTCCTCTATAATAGTGTGTATAATCCTTTTAGCTACCCTACTATGTGAAGGTAGAGGGAGTTGTTAGGTTGAGGACATTCCTTGTCTGGTTGATGCTATCTGTGAATACTTTTTCAAATAACCATTTCACACCAAATATTCTACAACTTTTATTGATTGACACTCCTATGTTATACACCCATGCTCTTCATGATAGGCACACCATTTATTTCCATTATTATTATTTCCACTTTTTCCATCAACCTTTAAAGGAAAGGGCCTTAGGAATGTATATATGTCATTTTTTGCATGGTATATATGTAAGAGGCTAGCCACTAGTGATGTGTACTTATCAAATATGCCTATTTGAGTTTGTCAGTGTGCTGGTTGCCTCACTAGCCTCATATCTTTATGATTTTTTTTTTTTGCATATAGAAAACTTTGTCATGTCTCCACCACATCATTGAGGATGTGTCTATTTTCTTTGTCACCAACTAGATTACCTTAGTCATTTCCTTGACATTGATCCTTTTCTGTAGGCCTTTTCTTAGAGATGTGTATGATTTGTTCTTGGCAAGATATAAATTCTCAACCATATCTTTGTCACCTAGACTTAGGAGAAGGGAATATCTAGTGATGTCACTATCCAACCTATTGATTTTTCCTACGTTCTTATCAAATCTATTTAGAAATGACTGCATAAATTTTGTAAGCCTCTGGAAATATCCCATGAAAGAGAAAGATTATTTTCTCATCTTTCAGCATGCATCAAATAATTCCATAGAATTTTATGTAAGCTAGGAAAAGGAGCTTATTGATCCCACTTTAAGTTTTCTAAACCATTTGAATGCTTAACCTTTCAAATTTCCTAGAAATTCCTTAGATAAGATCTCTTCTCATGCTCCAAATAATATCATTGTATTCCTAAACACATTCAAGTGGTCTTTTGGATTTGTAAATCATAGAATGACTCAAATGAGAAATTTGTGTTTTTTTGTTCCAACACTTCATGTATGTTCCTTGCAAAAGGTGCCTTGCAATGATAACCATCAGTGCAACCTATTTTCCCCCATTTTGGCATCTAAATATTCCTCTACTTTTTTATTTATAAGCCTCCTAATAGGGTTATTCTCATCTCTATGGATTTGATGACTAATATACTTAAAACTTTCTTCTTTGTCTCTTCTTAGTCTAGCGACCATCATGCTGCCTTCTAAGAATCAAGTGTCTTTTTATTCTATATAATATAAGAGTGATTAAAGATAGTCCTTTTCTATCATTACTAGTTCTCTTTGGTTGTGAGTATTCCATTGATTCAATTTGATCTTCTTAGATGAAAACACTACATAACCTAGTCCTTTGTTCTCTCTCTAGAATGTTTCGATCCTCAACCAAAGTCATTTGAGGGGTAGCTCATTAAGGCATGTCATGGACACACTGATAAGAAGGTATGGTAAATGGATGAGGTTGTATGCTAGTGAAGCTATAATTATAAGACCATCTATTGAATGGATAATTGGACTTCAACATTTATAGCTTAAAGTTGAGAAAAAATGACTAAATTTTCCTCTATAGAAAGGTTGTTGATAGTATGAACAATTAAGGTTGGATGGGAGACATAGATTTTTATTTAGGTGCCAATAGATGATGCCTTTTATTGTTAATATTTCTCACACCAAGGGGTTCTTAGAGAAATTAAAGGAAGTATCAATTGATTAAAAGATATCGAGGGGGAAAATTTAGAGGAGAGAGTAAAAGTAATATTATGTATTAATGATATTGAATCCCTCAAAATCAGTACAATACCCTGTATTTATAAGGGTGGAACATGTAGGAGAAGATAAAGGGGAAATATACAGTTCAATAAAGGTCAGCCAACTAATACTGAACCACATGCATTACTGACCCAGTGTGGAATCAGGAGAGAGAGTATTTAGGAAATCTGTTGGGTCCACCTTAGATCTTTTGGTTGGTGCCCATTACATCCAGTATTATTAGTTTGGGAAAGAATCATATCGCCTAACTTTTTAAAAAATATATATAAAGTATTATAAGCAAGTTTATTAAAATATTTATAACATCTCTTGAGTAAACTAAAACCCTAGTTATGATTTGGATACTTTTCATATTATGAAGTGTATCTTTGCTCACAACTTTGTTCAGTGAGACTTTTTGAGCCACTTTAAGTTATATAATTTCTATTGGGTCATTAAACATTAATCATATTTTAATTTATTGTGTTTTCTTGATTCTTCAGGATATATTCAAAATGGTAAACAAAGATTTTGATGGAAAAATGTAATTTCATTATGTTTTGCATCTCAAAATGATTTTTTAATTATCTAAAACTTATCAAAGTGTAAGGATTATTATATGTTGACATTCTGGAGTTAAAAATAAATTTAAAATATTTTACATTTATTTTAAAAAAAATTAGATAAATTTTCTATTTTTGGCATAATTAGCTTCCAAAACTTATATTTATGTACTTAAATCTCATATAATTTTTTGAGATTCAATCCTAGCCATACAAAAATTTTCAAGAGTGCTTCTTAGCTCTCCAATCTAGTCTAAAATAGGTGCTGCATTTCCATTCTCCCCAATGTGGCCTTATCATATGCAAAATCATGATTATGTCTCTTTAACCATTTATGTCCATTAAGAACCTCACATCTCACATTTTTGTTATTCTTTCCCCTTTCCCATGTTGTATTTGTTTTTTACTATCCCATTTCATGTTCTCCAATCACCACATATTTCACTTCATTTTCACATAGCTGTTTAGCAAGTGCTCCCTCCATCATTAATGAAATCTCATTATTTTATCCTTAATCCGTAAGCTAACTTCATTCCTTCATAGCTAAGTATTTCCTATGTAAGTTTTCATTTCATTTCCTCCTTCACAACCAAAAAACTAATGACACTTTTTCTCTCTTAGGTCCATTCTCCCACCATTTTTTCCACCATTGAAGTCACTTGGAAGCTCTCAAACATTCAATCAAACTAATATTGGTTAATCTTTCTCCTTTCCTTTTATTTCCTTCCATTTAGTTATGATTTTAAGAAATATTATCTTATATGCATTCTTGGCTTCTCTAGGGTTTAATAAGGAGTATTATAGGATTTCTTATCTATTAATAAGATAAATCTACCAACTATTTAGATAGTTGAAAGTATATGGAATAGGGCTGTAAATGAGTTGAGCCAATTCGGTATTCGGCTTAGCTTGGCTCATTAAAAGCTCAGTTCAGCTCGTCTATTTAGTTAAATGAGTAGAGCTTAAGCCTCACTTTTGGGCTTGTTTATTAAATGAGCGGAGCCCTAACTCGAAAAAGTGAGGCTCGGTTTATTTTTTTGCTTTGGCTTGTGAGCTCGGCTCGTTCGTTTAGTTAAATGAGCTGAGCTTGAGCCTTATCTTGGGATCATTTAGTTAAATGACCCGAGACCAAGCCCATGGATATTCGGCTCGGCTCAGCTCGTTTACAACCCTAATGTGGAAGCATGAAATCAGTTAAATTATGATATAAGATTCTCAATTCTGACTATCTTTTTATGTGTGGAATATATGAGATTGTTTTGTTTGAATTTACACATGTTTATTGTGACACATGAAATAATCAATATGCTTATCTTAATACACATTTTTTGAATTGTGGTTTGGTCAAGTGTGTAAAAAGTTATGACCAAAACTGTACAAGTGCACAAAACTATCAAAATTTATTGTTTTAGCATTAGGCCTGGGTTTGTTGCAATTTGGTGTGATATTGTTGGATTTATATGATTCCATGTTGTTCTTTTGGGTTATTATAACTTAATTTATGATTGATTAAGTTTGGCTGAGTTTGGGAAATATATATGATGAATGTTATTCATGTTCTTTATGAATATTCAAACTAAACACCCTTTAATTATCATAATTAGGCTTGGGTTAGTGGATAATTAATCATGTTTTTTGGGATGATAAAAGATTAATCATGATTGTACATATAATGATCATAATTAGCCTTAAGAAGCTAAAATAATAATTATGTAAATAGTATAAGTTAAAGTAAAACCATTGACAATCGACTTTAACTTTTATCACTGACTTTGACTATTTACCATAAATAATAATTTTTCTAAAAATGGCACACAAACTTATTTTGTAAATTTTGACCTAAATATTTCTTATATTTTTTCTTAATTTTCGTGGAAGATTTATTTTATAATTAAAATAGTTATTTTAAGGGTTTAACCAATGCAATTTTATGCTAAGTTGAGTGTCATCTTTAACTAATTTTGATATGATTCAATGAGTTTATTATTTAAGTGTTAAAAAATGAGAGTAGGTTGACCTTATTTGACTGATTTTTTAGTTTTGGTTTGACTAACGACCATGTTGTCAATAATTGACTTTATGTTGACTTTTAAAATAATCGATGTTAAAGGCCTACATTATAAATGAATCGGTTATTTATTGTGAGGTTATAACTTGTTGTCTAACCTTAGCCTTTCATAGTTGGGTTATGGTTGTGACTCTGAGTGGTCACAATCTTCATGAATTTATTTATATGTGGTTTGGATCTTGGGATCCCCGGTTGAACTAAAATATTCATCATTTATGGTTAAAGTTAAATATGAATTGAATTAAGCAAGCATATCATGTCTCAAGCTAGGACCCCGAGGGGAAAAGAAATTTAGGTCAAAATTTAAAGATGAATATCCATGTGCTTCCTTAACTGGCTATTTTAGAAGTGAGTGAGTTACTTTGATTGATGACCATGTGGGTTTCCACGGATGAGATTTAAATCCATCTCAAGGTTGAGTTATTATGTTAGTTTGAACATTTTAAATGGCTTAATAACTATAATAAAGTTGATATTTGGTTACCTTACTTCTTGATATCTTACAAATGCCTCCATGATTGGATATATGAAATGCTTGATGGTATTGTATATGAGTACTTTGTGTCAACATGAGTTATGCATGGTTTTGCTAGAACCATGTGATTAGATGGCTTTATGCATGATCTTATGCTTTTTTGTGTTAGATGATATATGAGCATTCTACCTTTTAGGGATATTATGATATTCTCATTATGAGGAAGTCGTAATGATACCATATATTTTTAAAGAAATATGATAGGTGCATGTAATAGCAGAAGGTCTCCAAGAGTCATAAGGACTAGGGGAATAAAGGTCCCTACTTTTGTGATTCATATATGTTGTACTATATAATAAATTTGGAATGAGTGCTAGGGCTATCTAGTATTCTTCTTTTGGGGATTTTATTCAATATAAAATTTGAGACTTTGTTGGATTTGTTCACTCTTTGAACTTGGTTTATGTACATTATGGTTATTGTTTTAGTAGTAAGTTTATTTACTCATTTTACCCTTGTATTGGGAACAAATTAGGTCATGTTCACATTTTTCTCAATGTTAAATATGATGGTTTCATCCCCATTTCAATATGGGGATTTTATTTTAAATCAAAGTTTCATGTTTTGAAAAATGAGGTTGTTACAAATATCTTGGTTAAAGGAAGTAGAGTAAACAAATATTTTATCAAGATGAGGATTAAGTTGCCGTTCAAACCCCCATTGTAAAAGAGTTGATGAAGAAATGTTAAAGGTCAAATGACATTGGTGAAATGGTAATTTTTGAGGTATTGTTTGACACCCCAAATTTTCAAGCCAACTTTTTTATTTATTTAAAGTAATATATATGTGGATGTGAAAACCAAAATATGGGTGTTACAACCACTCTCAGCACAAATGTGGTCACCATACCATTCATATGCTAAGGGAAATGCTAAAACAGTTAATAAACACACCATGAAATAGAGAGAATAAATAAAAGTTGATATACATCTATTAAGATAAAAGTTAGTGAAGGGAAACTCCCAATATACAACCAAACGGTGAAAGGGACATAAGAATCCAAATATCTAGTGTAAAAAATATGTAAAAGGTACTACCAAATATACTCACACACATTATGTGACTCCACCCTAGGCAAAACATCATATAAAGAGATGCCATCCTTATGTGGCACCTTAAGCATATCACATGTAGGTATAGGATCAGTAAGTCAATGTACTAAGTAAATAAGACCCCCTAAAGATGTAGCATAAAACACATATAATAAGGATTACACGTAGTAAATCATGCTATACATATAAATATGTTGTCATAAATTACTCATAATCAACTCGTAGAAGAATCGCAATCATAATCTTTCACACAAAAAATACCATTCTCATAACATATTCCTTCTTTGATAAGTGGATTGTCTACCATTGGACAACCAAATATACATAGTGTAACTCAAATAAAGGTGGGATAAAACCATCTACTAACCTAGTATAGATATTCTACACAATTGAAGTAAAGTTAGAATAAAACCACCATCTAACCTAGTATATATATCCAGTGAAAGTCAAATAAAAGTGGACTAAAACCACCAATTTATCTACAAAGAGAAGTCAACACATAATTCAATTATATTCCTCTTAATAAATAATGTCTTATTTAAGGCCAATACTTAATATTATACCATGCGTCCACACTTAAGACAATTATTCTCATTATTTAAGAAGGTATAAGGCCAAAAAAGAAACCAACATTACCATTTGACCCTTAAAAATTTCACCAAACCTTATAGATAAACTAGTTAACTAGTCCCATAAAAAACATGGATTGGCTTGGGAGACAAACCAAGATAAAATAAAGCAAAACAAGCAAAATAGTTGATTAGTATGGTAAAATTAATTGAATGGTACCACTAATTAACATATAACAAGTGTAATACACCATCCTAAAATATTTCATTTTTTTTATATATGATAAAATAGTTTTTGTTCTGTTAAATGATTAACAATATGAGTTTCAGATCTACCAATTGATTAGTCATGACCTTAACTAATTGACCAATTCTTCTTTGCAATCAAGTTATTACCCTATAATAACCGCCCAACTCGTAAGTGAAAACTTTATTGGAACTTTCAGTCGCTTTTTGGTTTTGATTAGGTTCATCCCCAAATGTTTGGGAAACCATATTATTGTGAAATCCTTATGCTAATAAGAATATTTAGGTGGCTTAGGACTATGCTCAAATTAGTTAATTTTATTTAGATAAAAATATTATTAGCACTTCTTGAGATATTCTCATCACATACCCTCTTCCCTCTTTCTTCTTCCTCTAGATTTCATGTCCAAACCTTGATGGTGATGCCCTCATATGCCTCTTATTTGTTATGGTCAAATTTTCTTTCATATCTTCCTTACTCATATTATACCAACCCCTTACACTCATGTTTCACACTCCACCTCCCTCTATATCCTTCCTTTTTTTGATTAACAGGGTCTTCCCAAAGTCGTCAACTAAATCACTTCTCCCTCACACACTTAGTTTTTCTTCTCTTCTCTTCCCATCAAAATATTCTAAATATGCTTCCTCTATCCTTCTTGCAACCCATTCCTTTATTGTCATTACACTCTTCCTTCCTTCAATTATTTTCTTCTTCTTGATACTCATTTTAAATCCTATTTATTTTCCTTAAACAAAGAAGGTTTAAGGTAAGGAAAGAGTTCAATAATCTATAATTTTATCTTCTAGGCATTCTTAGATTTTGAGTTGAGGTTGAGAATTTTATATTCTTTGTCTTCTTCGAAATTTCACATATTTCTAATTTTTTAATTTTTTTGTTGATTTAGCTTTCTTAAGTTTACTTAGTAAATCAAGGAAGCTTGGTAGGTTTTCCTTCAGACTAGCTATTATTTGAAATAATGTTTAAATGCTCAAAGGTGAATGAGAATTACCTTAATATGTGGTTAGATAAGTTGTTTGATAATGTTTTGTCTAATTACCTATATATTTCATCTACAAATTCAATTGGTGATTTATGTGTTTCTAAGTATTATATGTCCTATCATGAGATTATGAAGCATGGTTTTATGATATGTATGAATTATGGGGAGTAAGACAACTTATTACATCCATTTGGCTATTTTGGGTGAGTTTTGGTAATTTTAGAGCATGATGGTTAATTTGATATTTTAAGCATGATTCACGGGTAACCAACACTATTTTTATATGTTTTCTATTTAAAACATTTCATAAAAGTATGGATGATTTAGGAATTTAATTGAAATTAATCACATAAGTATATATATTTTTCCAAAAAAAAAACATTCAACTAGTATTAAACAAAACTAGTCAACTAGTTCTGGCCTACCAATGAACTAGTTAAGCTAGAATATTGTGTTGGTCAGACCCTATGCTAATCCAAAATTAGGGAAGAACCACTCCACTAGGTTACTAGTTAACTAATTAGAGTAAACAAGCTAACTAGTTTTTTTTTTCATATGTATTAGTTTTGACCTTACACTAGCTAATTGGATACGGTGTTAGCTAACCAACTAGTTTTTTTTTTATTTTACATGATATATTTATCATTTTTTTGGTTGTTCTCATGCCATTCACCTAGTAATATAGTACAGTACAAGTAATATAGGTTCTAAAAGGCATCACAACAATTGCAACAATATTAATAGTAGGCACATAACCAACTTTATCAACTAAAATAAAAGATACACTCAAATACAATACATCCGTGTTGGACAATGCATAAACCGAAAAAGACGAGATGGTGAATGTTCTTGTGACAATATTTATCAAGTGGTCTACCTTTACCTAGCTGATCACATTCAACCTGCCACATGATAGATCACTAATGGATTCACTAAATCCCTAATACTAGCCACTAGTAACTCCCTAGAAAGTAAATCAAGGTGCCTTATGCTTGCACTGTCTCACTCGGATCTGAGCGTTTTTGGGAGTAGTAGGTATTTCAAGTTGAGGCCACTAAAAAGGAAATAGAATCCTCAACTGGTACTAATCTCTTCAAGCTATATCCCCTAGAGATGAGTAACACTCAAACAATATATGGACCATCCTACCATAATATCTAAACTAGGTTGACCATCAATACATGGTTGGACTCTTTAATCATTGTTTTGGGGCTGAAGCTTCCTCCTATTTAACTTCAAACTCTACTACAGAACTAATCTAGTGATGTTACACACCTTATCATAAAAAGTCTCTAGGTCTTTGTGGGTGTTAGCTCCCATCATCCACTACATATTGATGGAAAAACCATTCTGAAAATAGAACATGGTTGTGTCAACATTGGTTGCAATATCTAATTTAATCCTCAAGTATTCCATCACTATTATCATCTCTTGAGTGAGTAACAGAGAATTATCTAGCTTCTCCTACTTGATGATCTCGAGATTGAAGTGAGTACTCATATATGCCTTGAATTTCTCCAAGGATATAGATGGTCCTCCTTAGGAATGAAAAAATAACCAACCACTTGTTTGTCATTGTTTGCATAAAGTAGGATGCAAAATTGACTTTCCTTACCTTGGGCTAATCTACTACCTCAAAAGTCTTATTCGTGTCTCAAATCCAAACCTCAAGAAATTTGGGGTCCTTCTAACCATGTTATGTAGGAGGACGATGATCGGTGGCCCTATGTATCCAAACCTTTCCAATGGCATCCTCCTATGGCAGATACTGAAGTGAAGGTTGTAGCCAAACTAAAGGCTATAGAGCCTATTATTGAGCATACCCTAAAATGCAAACAATACTGTCCTCAAGATGGGTGTAACAATTATCCTTGGAAGCAGAACTTTGAGCATATAGAACCATAGCAAGCTACAAAACAAATACCATATTAGAATATTAGTTACTAACTTGCTTCAACATAACACTATTCATACATAAAAAAAAAGGTACCTAATTTACCTCATCAAAATCCTCACAAGCAATTTCGAGTTTCAAACACTTATGGTAAAATCCTTTAAAATCATAAAAAGGAACTTTAAACTAAAATTTTGGATACCAACTTGTAACACCTCAAATTTTGAAATAAAAACTTTACATTTAAAATAATTGATTTTGTGAAAGCAAAAACTAAAACATAAGAATTATTACCACTCTCATCACAAGTTCGATCAACATATCATTATCATCCCAAGGGTGAGGCTAAAGCAATTAAAAAAAAGCCATGAAATAGGGATAAAAAGTTGAAGTTGGTATACATATATGAAGATAAATGTTAGTGGACATCTATAACTCCTCCATTTTTAGGATTTAAAATTTTTATTTAAAGAGTTAATTGCATAAGTTTCGGTTTCTTTCGCCATTCTTATACCAAGTCCTTAGGGTAAAAATGTTAATCTAATTAAATTAATAACTAGTTATAGTAACTATATTAGAAACAATAAGGCATATTAATATCATTATGAATTAAACTAACTATTAGCGGTAATAAAATTCAGTGAAAGGAAGATATAAGAGGACAGAAGAGTAAAAGCATATCCGGATGAAAAAAACTAGGTAAGACACCGAATAGTCCCTATTCTCAATTGAAAATACTAGCCTTCAACTAATTTGCAAAGACTAATTCCCATTGAACAAGTAGGGGTTCATGAAATGGAACTCATAAGTATAATGGTATTGAGTAACCCATTATACAAGACTAATATGAAAAGCCTACATGATTTATATAGAAGGCATCATAACAAGACATGGTATAAAATCTTGAAATATATATTCAATGATCAAAATACAATAATTATATCAGATAAACAAATATTACTAAAGCTATATTCTACTCATACCCATTCATTCAGAATGTATTAAAACTTACTAACCAAGTATTTAAAGGATACTCTTTGAAGTAATGATTAGAACTAATATCAAGATAATAGCTGTAGCCTTCATAATGTATCTTATATCTTAACATCAATACCAGTAAAATCCATAACACCATAGGTATGGACCAAAGGCTAAAGTAGAATACAAGTAGGCACAAAAGATACTACCAAATCATAGGAAGGCATGAAGGCTATTATTGAACTACTAAAGGCTACTACCTAACTACGAGTAGCCACAAAAGCTACTACTGAACCATAGGTAAGCACGAAGGTTATTACCAAAACAATTCTATAATAATTTCCAACCAACAATAATTATATCAAGCTAGAGTACGATACCGATGTACCAAAGTAATACAATATTCTACCTACTATCAATTCAAGGATATTAAGGTACCTTGGTCTCAATGGCACACAAAAGTAGTATATTAATTTGTTGATACTATAACAATCCCATTTTTAACACTTGAAAAGTTCTTTAAAAAGAGTTGATTGCAAAAGCTAAGCCAATAAAAACGTAGGGTGTTACCGCCACACTTAGGATAAGTTCAGTTCCTCTACCTTTCTTACACTAGGTGTTAAGGCTAAAATATTTATCTGCTTAAATTAATAATAACAATGGATAAGAAGAAGAGAAAGGTTTCATTACAATATTAAATTGTTCCAATAACACAAGATTAAAAAAAAGAGTTACAACTAACAAAGGAAAGAAATATATAAGGGGACATAAGAGTCCAAAAGATATCCAGATGAAAAGATGCCAGAATGGACACCAGATAGTCCTAACTCTCAACACCTACCAAAATTCATTACGTTGTATCCTTAGAGTACTCCTGCAAGGTAAAGATTACCCATTGAATAGGTAGGGGACCATAAAATGGAACTCATCAGTACAACGGTACTGAGTAAACTAATATACAATACTAAGCATTTAAATATCACATGGAGCACATAGAAGGTAACACAAAGTATCATGTCATAAGATGTTAAATAGTACATTCCATAGAAAAGTGCCACATTCATACCATAACTCATACCATATTATATGCCACATGTCCATCACATCAAACTTAACCATATTACAACTATTTCATTAATCCAATTATACCGAAGGTGTTCCACAAAAAGAAAAACAACAAATGATAATTAAGGCCATTCACAATAACCACATCGATTTCACTTATAACATGATAAAGAAATTACTGAGACAATTACCAACCAATACACCAAATCTAAATGGTGCACGAATGCAACTATCAAACCAACATACAAAAATCAAGTAGTGCACGGAGGCAACTACCAAATCGACAAATTACAACAATCCATTTAAATCCTTATACAATAATTATTTATATTTTAATTATTTGAGGAGATACAATAATAACTCGGAGATATATAAGTACCCCAATCAAACTGGTGCAACAAAGCAACGTAATATCGAACAAATCCAAATCTAAATATTGCACGAATACAACTATCAAACCAACATACCAAAACCAAGTAGTGTCTAGAGGCAACTACCAAATCAATAAATCACAATAATCCATTTAAATCATTATAAAATAATTATTTTTATTTAAATTACTTGAGGGGATATAATAATAACTCAGAAACATAAAAGTACATTGGTCATACCGGTGCACTAAAGCAACACAATATCCTCCCAACTTTTAACCCAGAGACATACAAGTACCACAGTTATACTGGTGCAGCAAAGCAACGTAATATCCTTCCATCCTAGGACATCTAATCCTTAAGTATCGATATCACCTATAGAACCCATAGGTCACCTATAGAGTAGACTGGGGCCTTAGCTGAAATGTTGAGGCATCCGTTGAACCACTAAACCAAATTGAGAGCTCCTACCTCGTCTCTAGGGTAGCTAACCCTAAAGAGAAACCAATCCCAAATATCGAGATGTTCCACTTTAAATATTAATATCTTAATAAGGTGATCATAAAATATCACATAATGCAAAACGATTTCAATTTCATACTTAACCATTTTTCTTTTATTTTCAATTATTCAAGTCGACCATAAGGTCCACAATCCTAACCAAAATCAAAGTTAACTCTAAGGTCAACCTAGGAATTCATTAAGGTCATCTTAGTTCAATTATTCACACTTTTAGGCATAATAATTTATAAATCACCAAAATGCCCTTGTATGTTATTTACTCAATAATTTTTCACTTTAATACCAATTGTTATTAGAATTAAGTGAAATTCATGGTATGACTAAATAACATTAAAATAGGTACATTAATATAAAATTTCAATTCTATAAATTTTTAGGAGTGATAAAAATACCATTTTGCCCCTAAAATAAAATTAAGCTTATTTAGCACATAGAACTGTAATCATGTATAATTATTTTAACACAAACAAACCTATTTTAATATGCTATCATAAATATATTTAAAATAAATAAATTAATTTAACATACCCTTGTATAAAAATACACGGTCACACACTTAGACAAATTAATAACAATACATGGTGCATGCATACTTTTTTTTTTATGAGATTACAAGAAAGTATAAATTACACTTAAGCATAACATAAGAACTCCAAACATGCTATCACATGATTTTTATATACTTAGTAGGAGCATATGGGTCACTTCTTTTCCAGCACAAATAGCAAAATAACATAAAGAACCTCCAAAAGAATATCAATGCCTTCGAAAGATGGAGACACAAAAGGAGAAGATAAAAGATGACAACTTTATAATTTAACCAAAAATCTAACCTTCTTTACTTATTTAAAAATAAATAAAGGCTAAATAGAAGGAAATGTAGAAGTGAAAAATAAGAGAATAAGGATAAAGAGAAAAGGATGGGTCTTGGTTATAAGCTCAACAAAGCTTAAGAATACTTAGCAAAAATAACCAAAATGAAGAGAAAGTGGGAGCAACCAAGAGGAGAAAATGAGAGAAATTCCGAATGAAAACAAAGAAAGACAAATGGGGTATAATTAGGGGATGGAGGAACCAAAAATATGTAGCCACAAGAGGGGGGAGAGGTAGGTCCAAGGTGGTTGAGTATCTAAGGTGGTGGAGTGTATTTATGTTTAATAAGGTTATGAAAAAAAACCAATCAACTAAGAGCTGTGGGAGGTGATGGTGTGTAGGTCCAAGGTCAGATTTATGCATGGGGAATGCAAGTGAAGAAGGTTGGATCCAAGAAAAGCTAAAGTGACACAACTAGCATAGGTAGAAAGTGTATGAAAGTAACTTTGGCTCAAAATTTGGTTGAATGAATAAGAAAATTATCAAATTGATACAAAATCTGATCATGGAAGTGTACAGAAGTAATTTCGTGCATGAACAGTAATTTTAGAATTTATAGATTATTTTTAGTGGTGGAAAGATCAATAAAGAAGATAAAATTAATAAAAATAGAAAAAAGCTCATAAAATTATGAAAATTTATAGAAACCCTTAAAATACTATTTTAAACTCACATGTAAAATTTTATGAATTTAAAACAATATTTGATGTATAACATATTGAAATGACGATTAATTAACAAGCTTACAAGGAAATTACTAGCATAAATACCAAACCTATTCCTAAAATCATGAAAATGTCTAGATCATCTTATTTATTCATTTAAAACCTAAATATAAGTTTTCATAATTTTTAACACACATATGATATGATATTTAGCTAGCATGCTTTAATTCTATATTTTGCATATAAAATTCAAAAGGGATAAAAAACATACATAAAATTAAACCAAAATTTTTAGATTTATATTTAAACTCATTTAGGACCTAAATAAAATTTTTTAAGAATATTTTTATAGATTTAATTTCTAAGTTTACATATATAAATAGTATTTTATAAGCAAAGTGCGTCTAGCCGCAAAATTGCAATTACTACATAATCACCTAAAACAATCTTGAAGGTATAAAATATTCTACAATAATTTATGTAATTAAGTAAAAAATAATTAGAATTAGTTAAAAATAGGGTATTACAGATAAAGACACATAATTCATAAGTATGCAGTCTGCAGAACTAACTAAAGTAATATATAGGGCCTAGTTGGGGTACTGAGGCACACTAGTAAAAATTTATAACCAATTATGGGCTAAACCACGTATTCTGGGTAACAACTTGAAAATAGACACCATTCTCAATCTCGTGGTCTTTCACTTTAAATATTAGTAATTTTTTTTAAAGTGACCACGAAAATGTATAATACATATAATTCTCATACTTAACCATTTTTATCATTTCCAAATTATCCAATACACCATAAACAAGGTATGCACTAAGGCTTACTTAAAATTTTACTACGGCCATCTTAGGTTTAATTATTCACATTCAGACATATAAGATTGAAAATGACCAAAATACTCTTGAGGCCACTATTACCACATCATCATCCTTTTTACATACTCATTCCAATTTATTTAACAATTTTTCATGAAAAGAAAAAAATAAAGTATTTAAAATATTTAATATACACTTAAATTACTAGACACACCAAATGGGAATTTTACTCATACATATGATGTAACATGTAAATGTAATATTTAATTTTTAACTATTTATAATTATGTGTAATTAATTATATAAATGATTGTAGGATACCTTATACCTTTAAAATTATTTTGGGTGGTTCAGTATTCATTGCCATTTTACAACTAGACACACTTTGCCTATATCTATGAAATTTTGAGTTACTCCTTGAAACATATTCCTATAAAATTTTATTAGAGATCTAAATGAGTTGAAATATAAATCTAGAAAATTTATTTTAATTTTATTTGTGTTTGTTATGCCTTTTTAATTTTATAGGAAAAATATATAATTAAGGGAAGCTAGCTAAAAGTCATATCCATTGTGTTAAAAATTCTAGAAATGATTAAATAAGAGGATCTTGAAATGTTTGTGATTTTAGAAATATTTTTGGTATTTATTTTTTGTGATTACCTTGTAACCTTGATAATTCATTGCCAGGTCAATATTTTATATATCAAACCATTTTTTAAATTCATGAAATTTTACATGTGAGTTTAAAATATTATTTTAAGTTTTCCATAAGTTTTAGTAGTTTTATGAGTTGTTTTCTATTTTTCTTCATTTATCATCTTTATTGATCTTTCTACTACTAAAAATAATCTATAAATCATACTTTTACTGTTCACTCATGAAATTCCTTCTCTATGCTTCCATGATCTGATCTTGTATCAAGTTTACTATTTTATTATTCATTCTACCATAATTTGAACCAACCTTCTTCACTTGATTTCCCCATTCTTAAATCTAAACTTGGACATTCACACCATCACCTCCACCATCCTATGGTTGATTTATTTTATTTTTTTATAGTTTTATTTAACCTAAATACACCAACCACCTTACACACTCAACCACCTTGTACTTTGTCATTCAAATGTTAAACAAGCTACCTCCCCCCTTTTGTGGCTAAAAGTTTGGGTTCTCAAACCCCTATTTATACCCCATTTTTGTTTCTTTATTTTTGTTTAGCCTTTCTATCATTTTCTCCTATTGGTTGCTCCCACCTTTGTCTCCTTTTTTATTATTTTTCTTAGTGTTCGTAATCTTTATTGAGCCTATAGAGGAGACCTGTCCTCCTATCTTTCTTCTTATTCTATTAGTTTCACTTCTATATTTCTTTCTATATAACCTTAATTTATTTTTAAATAATTAAAGAAGGTTATATTTTTAGTTAAATTATGAAGTTGTCATCTTATGTCTCTATTTTTAGAGGGTGTTGAAGTTATTTTGCTAGTTTTTTGTTTTATTTTACTATTTGTACTTGGAAATATGTAACCCTTATGCTCTTACTAAATATGTAAAAATTACGTGATAGCATGTTTGGCGTTTCCTATGTTATGCTTAAGTAGAATTTATACTTCCTTATAATCTCATAAAAAAATATACATATACCACTATTGTTACTAATTTCTCAAAGCATGTGATTGTGTATTCTCATGTAAGAGTATTTTTAAATTTATGTACCTTAATATATGTATGATAACATGCTATAATAGGGTTGTTGTTGTAAAATAATGATTTCTGATTAAGGTTTTATGTGTTAAATGAGTTTAATTAAGTTTTAGGGGCAAAAAGGTAATTGTTTCACATAAAAAAATTTAGAATTTTAATTTTATATCAATGTACCTACTTTAGTGTTATTTATTCATACTATGAATTTATTCATTAAGTAAATAACATGTAAGGGATTTTTGGCCATTTATGGATAATTATGCCAAAAAAAATGTGAATAATTAGACTAGGATTGTCTTAATGGATTCCTAGTTTGACCTTAGTGTTGAATTTTACTTTAGCTTGAATTGTTAACTTTATGGTAAACTTGAATATAAATAAGGGAAAACTAATTACGTATGGAAATGGAATCATTACATATTAATTAATATTTTATTATCACCTTATTAAGATATTAATATTTAAAGTGGAAGACCTTAAGATTTGGGAATGGTTTCTATTTAGTGTTAGCTAATTTAGAGATGAGGTAGGAGACCTCAATTTGGTTTCGTGTTTTTATTAGATGCCTCAGCATTTCGGCTAATACTCTAGTCTACTCTATAATTAAGCTACAAGCTATATATGTGGCATTAATTCTTAAGGATTTGGTGTCCTATAATGGAAGGATATTGTATTGCCTTGTTACATCATTATGACCCGAGTGCTTATATGTCTCTAGGTTATTAGTTGGGAGGATAATGTGTTCCTGTGTACTCCGATATAACCGGTGTACTTTATATATCTCCAAATTACTATTGTATCCCCTCGAGTAATTAAAAATAAAAATATTTGTTGAATAAGGATTTAAATGGATTATTTTGGTATGTTGGTTTCATAGTTGTATCTGTGCACTATTTAAATTTCATATATTGGTTGGTAATTATCTCAGTGCTTTCCTTATATTGTTATAAGTGATATGGATTTGCGTATTGTAAAATGCCTTAATTATGGTTTTATGTTTCCCTTCATAGGACACCTTGGTATAATTGGATTAATAAAATAGTTATAATATTGTTAAGTTTAATGTGATGAACATGTGGTATATGACATGATATGAGTTATGGTATGGATATGACACTTAGCGATAGTATGTACTATTTAATGTATTATGACATGATATTTTGTGTTATCTTCTATTTACTCCATGTGATATGTGTATGCTTAGTATTTTGTATTGGTTTAATCAACACCATTATATTGATGGATTCCATCTTATGGTCCTCTACCTATTCGATAGGCAGTCTTTACCTTGCAAGAATACTTTGAGGGTACATCTTGACTTTTGGTAGGGGTTTAGAGTTAGGAATATCTAATGTCTTTTGACTTGGATATCCCTTGGACTCTTATATCCCCTTATTTATTTCTTTCTTTTGTTACTTGTAACTCTTTTGTATGATCTTTTATTATCAAAACACCTTAATATTGTAATAAAATATTTATTTTCTTCTTATCAATTGTTGTCCTTAATTTAAGTAGATAAATATTTTAATCTTAACACTTAGTGTAAGAAAGGTATAGGAACTAGACATATACTATGTGTGGTGGTAACACCCAACATTTTAAATGGTTTAGATTTCGTAATCAAGTGTTAAAAAGAGGGATGTTATAGTAAAACTCTAACATGTGTATCGAATTGATATAAAATCACATATTCCCATACTTAATAATAAATAACATATATTAGACATACTTATCAAAATAAATGTCATGATATGCTTAAAAAGACCAAATTACTCCTGAAGCCCACAACAATAATAATTATGCTAAAAATACATATAAGCACGCTCAACCTCTCATATTGGACATACATAACATATATAATTTATTTCTAATATTAAACCCATTTTAACATGCTTTTTTACAGAAAACATGTTCCATTTTATAAAAAATTTGCACTAGCAATATCAGGTTGATAATTACAATGTGACAAACATGTTTAAAACAATATATAAGAAACAAAAAGTCCTAATGTTCCATCATGTGATATCTCATATTTTAGTAAATTATAAGGATTGTGTGATTCCCAACAAAAGCACAAAATATATGCAACTTAATAAAAATTATTAGGCTCCATAAATCAACCTCTTTTACCTAAAAATAATACCACAACAATGAATATTTAATCTATAAAATAATAATTTTTATTAAAAATTTATCAAGTAAGATTAACAAAAGTACCTTTAAGTTACAAGGGAGCTATAGTGAGGAGGTTGGTTGGAGCTGGTGTGAGGGGGTAGAGTAGGTGGCAATGGCTAGTGTTGGAGCAGAGTGATGTGGGTTGCTTGAGGTGGTGTTGCGAGGGGGAGGAGGATGTTGCAAACAACATGCTACTTTGTAGAGGGGTTGGTAACCACGTGAAGTGGGGAGATGGAAAATGGAAAAGAAACCAAAGGTAGGTCTTAGTGCTAGTGGTAGTGCAACAGGGCATGTGGGAATGGGCGGTGGCTAAATCAAGGTTGTGAAGATCAAGGGTGCTATATGATAGGGGACAATGGGTTCATGGTAGAAGTTCATGCAAAGGATGATCGAGTAATGCATGAGGCATACACGGTTGTGTGAGGAAGAAATGCATGAGTGTGTGAGGATGATGGATTTGTGGTGGAGTTAAGGGCAGTGTTTGGTGAAGGGAAAGATGGCACGACAAAGTAGAGGAGGGCTTGCATGAGAGGGAGAGATGACAGAGAAGGGTAGGCTTATAGTAGAATTAGTATTATTTTACTTTTGTTTTAGGTTTAGTTTTGGTTAATTTAAGATACTCTATTATGAAGAAAAAATTATTTAGGGTAGATTTAATAAAAGGTAAAGTGATAAAAAATAATCACAGAAGTTAATTAAAAATTTATTGAGGTTACGGGTCGATTCTTAATTATAAAATAATTAAGCTAAGTTTTAAGGGTTAGGCCTTGAATAAAAGGTTAGGCAATTGAAAATAAAGGTTACGAAATTTTGGAATGTTACAAGATCAAATCCAAAAATATAACAAAAGGGGAGAACAAACATGTTAGTCCAAAATATCCATAATATAAAAAATCATGCTATACATATAGATGTGTTGTTTGTATACATATCATATATTGAGAAAACAAGGCCTCACTTATAGAGGCAATATGGAATACATAAGGCATAGTAGATACCATGTTATATATACAATCTTGTTGTCATAGATTACTCATAATTGACTAATAGAAGAACCCCACCCATACTTATCACACAACATATACCATTCTCATCACACACTCCTACTCATATAAGTGGAATATCTTCCGCTAGATAACCTAATATAGATAGTTCACACATATTATATAAAGGTGGAGTAAAACCATCAGTTGAACTAGTATTAGATAGCCAATGTAGATCAAATAAAAGTAGACTAATACAATTAGTAGACCTAGTATATATATCCAGTGCAACTCAAATGAAGATGGACTAAATCTTCCGATTGACCTAGTATAGATAACTTATGCAAATCAAATAAAGGTGTACTAAAATGACTAGTTGACCTATTATAGATAATTAACCAAACTCAAATAAAGGTAAAAGAAAATCACTAGCTAATCCACAAAAGGAAGCTAACATATAATTCCATTATCTTTCATTTATTTAAGATCAACAGTTAATCTCATACCATACATCCATAGTTAAGCCTATTATTTTCATTTTAATCATTATTAAAGAAGGTATAAGGCTAAATAAGAAATTATTCATAAACTTCCCTTGGAAATCTCACTAAAACATTTAGAAAAACTAATAGATTAGTCCCATAAACTAGTAGACTGGTCTAGAAAAAAAACCGAGAGAAAAAAAATGCAAAATAATCAAGGAAAATTTCCACTTGTTGATTGGTCTCAAACCTAACTGGTTGAATAATACTACGCTAATCCAATGCTCCAAATTCTAGTAAACTAGTTGGTTAGTGAGTCAAAATGAATCGATTAATGAATCAGTTAACTAGCTTTTCTCCTAACCAAAACACATCCATACCACACAATACCTTATGGAAATTTAACATAACATTAATACTTCACATTGAAACACTTAATCCACTAAATTGCTTATGATCCATGCATCATCCATACATCACATAACTCCTTGCAATCATCATTTCATTTGTACTTTTCAAACTAGTGTGAGTCTTTTAGATAAAATAAGATATGCATACAAATGAATCACATAATAAGGATGTTGCTTCGTGGAAACTAAACCAAAACCTGTCATGATATTATAACCATTTTCATCTTCAACACTTAGGTATGCTTGAAATAAAAAGTAGCCACATATTCTTGATAAAAGACTATCAAATCTCATAACACTTAACACATATTTAGGCATATCTAAATTTACCTATCAAGTAAGGCTTTAACTAAAGAAGACCACTCCACTATGCAACTTCAACACCTAAAATTCTTACTCGACTATCAAGAATTAGAGAAAAAGTATTTGTAAAAATATATTTAGAGATTCAATTTGAAGAAATAAAGAGGGATCAAAATAAAAGGAATATTAGAAGTTAAGGAGAATACCAAGGGAACACTTAGGATATTTCTTCCAAAAAGGGAGAACAAGAGCTTCCAAGGGTAGCAAGTGTTTAGTTGAGCAAGGAAATAATAAGGGAGAGAAGGTTTGGTTGAGCTAAAAGAGATAGGGAATACAAGGACTAAAGGACACTTGAATATGAGGAAGAAAAGTACATGAAAGGGTGTGAGCTAGTGTGTAGGATATGACCAAAGGCTAGGCAGATATCTGATTAGTTGAAGAGGTAGCCTCAGAATGTGAGATTTGGGCTAGAAGGGGAAATCTGCAATGCAACCACATGATGTAGAGACAAGGAAGATGAAATGAAAGGGGAAAATGAAAAAAAGTGAAAAATGTGTGGGAATCATGTCAAACAGGGGTTAAATCCAAAAATTAGTTTATAATAAGAGTTTAAAACTTCCTAAAAAGTATTTATGATCAAAGTATAACAAATTCCTAAAGCTAGGTAAGGATTAGAAGATATTCGAGTTCGAGAACATTAGATAGATTGCAAGTTCTAATAGAGCAACTGAATGATTTTTGTGTTTATATTGATTGATCAATCAAAACCACCAAAACAAAGCCATAGTTTACTAGTTGACTATTTTTTTGGCCATAGTAGTTAACTAATTCAACCGCTTGAACATCATGTATACAATTCATTTTAAAATTATTTTTTATTTAAAAATTATACACAAAAGATACTTTTTATATACGGGGTGTTACATTTTGATTGAGAAAATACCAAAACAATCTATAAAAATATTGAAAGAAATGAGGAAAATGTGTGGAATGAATATAAGAACTCAAACATTAAAAATATTAGACGAAGGGGTTGAAATAAAGCCAAAAAAATAACACAAAAAATAAAAACTTGTTAACAGTCGATCGACCTCCCAACCCTTAGAATAAACCACTCTCTACCACCAAGCCCAATAATTCACCCATTACCTCCTATCTATCGTCGACCACCCAAAAATAAAATCTACAATTTTAATCCTAATTAATCTAAAACATTTCCACCCCATAATTAAAAACACATAGTGTGTGTTTGCGTGAGCATTTTAGGCTCAAACAACTATTTTTCAACGGTAACTTTTCAAAATTAATACTATTTTTAGCATATTTACTCATTAAATAACGTAAAATAATTGACAACAATAACTTACAACTAACATCTACCATTCCTCCAAACATACACATAAAATAATACCTAAACACACATTGCCTTCTTATAATATTTATGATTAAAAGTACATAAAATAACAAGTTACACTCGGTTTCTCAGTTAAGGTTTATGGGAAATGAGTTATTACTTATGGATTAATGATAAACTAAAGCTAATTTTTTAAGTCAAATTATTTATCACTCTTAAAATTAGTAATACAAAATACGATTAGTGTAATACATATTTTTTTAAGTGAGTTTTTCATAATTTTTTTAAAAAATAATCTTTATGATTTTTATAATGTATAAGATTCTAATATGTTAGTCTAACTTTTATATTTCATATAAGAATGAAAACACAAAATTTTTTGTGTGAAAAAAACCATTAGATACAAAATTATATAATTAAATAAATCATGCATAAATGTGTTGGTATTAGACACAAGCATCATAGATGATAGTAATGGTATTCATAATCGGATATTCATATCTACAAGAATGGATATCCACTCCATATCTTTTAGATCAAATATATACTATATATTGAATATATTTTATATCTATATGAAAATACTATTTTAACAATTTTAACAACTTTTAAAAGAATTTTAAAAAATAAAGATCATATATTAGTTTATATATATACTCATTTAAGTATCTTGTTTTATTTAAAATGAGAATTGAAATATTAATAATAATGCTTAAATTAGGAAAATAAATAAATTTTAAAAACTTAACACCACAAAAATACAATATTTTGATATATTACTAAAATAATTAATAGAATATCAAATATTTTTCCTAATTGAATAATTTAATAGAAGAGTGGATATCCTAAATATTCAACTCAAATAAGATATTATAAATGCTAAATCAAATTTTTTAGATATCAAAATGGATTTTAAGATTTCAATTTTTCACACTACCCTAGATAATAGTGAATCAAAGAAAACTTAAGAAAAAGTAAGAAAACAAATAAAAGTCTTAAAAACAAGTAATGAGAAATAAAATTATATTTTTGAAAATGTAAGTATAAATATCACCAAATGTTATAAGGTTTAAAAAGAAAATACATTAATATGTATCTAATATTCAATATTTTATCTGCTTGTTTCCGCAACTCCTCTCCTCAAATTTATGCTCATCCTTTATCTCATTCCTACATAATTTAAATAATTTATTACTTCCTCTATATAAAAAAATAGATTCATCTAGGAAAAATCAAAGCGTACTTTCCATTTTTACCTAACTTTTTTTAATTATATTTGCATTAATTTTTTTATTTTTAAGGAATAGTATAAGTATAATTTTAAAACTAATTTTATCATTTTCCTTAAAAGTGTACAAAATGATTGAATAAAATTCTTTTTGATACAGATGGAGTATTTATTAATTATTTCATGCTTTAGGGTTTCATTATTTGAACTTTTTAAACTATCAACAATTTCGAAATCATGTTTCCCCTCTTACTTTTGTTTTTGAATTGTAAAATGGCAAGTCCCATTCAATGTTCTAGTAAAGGACACATACATACATAGAACAAAACAAATATTATTTAAAGACTTTCATCTCCATCTACCCTTATTATGATAAAATGAAAGGAAGAAATATATTCCTATTTGTTATATATCAAGAGTCCAATCCAAATGAACGAAATTAAAATTTTATTTGATTTGTAAAAAGTTGAGTGGAAAGAAAAGGAAAGAAAAAAAGGAAAAGGAATGAAAATAAAGATGAGGAATTGATTTTATTTTTCTTCTTTTTTTTGAATTTTTTCATGGAAAACACTTTTTGTGTTTAGTTTGGTAGAAAGGAAATTATAGTTAGCTATGATTATTATTGTTTTTCATAATTGTCCATTTTTTTTTCATTAAGCCAATTTCTTATCCATTACAAAGTTGGTGAAAAAAATGATTAAAAAAGGGAATGGAAGTAAAAAATAAATTAGAACCATGACTTCATTATTCATGAAATTAACAACAAAGAAAAAAAATCATTTGTTAATCCATATGGCTGCTTTCCAATTAGCTGTCAGCCTACTGCAGCAAAAGTTAAATATATACATACGTGGGTCAACATGCCCCTCCTCAAGCAATCCTTAGCGGCATTGTCGTTATGAAGAACTTTTTTTCTTAACAAGGCTTCCGTGTTGCATTTGATTTAACTTTTCCTTGATTTTCTTTAGGTTTGGCTGAGGAAAGTATAAATGTGTAATTTATATTCTAATTTTTCTTGTTATATTTTCTTTCCTTCTAATTTTACTAGCAACCAAATATCTAGAAATTTTCCACCAAAATTTTCCCCCTTTTTTCACAACTTTCTTTAACCCAAATGGACCCTAAATGGAAATATCTTATTTGCTGACCAAAAAGAAATTTTCTTTGCTTTTTCACGTGGAAATGACCCCCAACAAGCTTAAGGTAGGGAATCAAGAATAATCCTCCTTCAAGCAGTATTTTTGGCCCTTTCGGAAATAAATAACTCACTACTTATCTTCAATCTAATCAAGGTTGTATATGTTCGGATCTCCTTATCAAATCGATTTATATGTGCGGTTGTTAATTTTGTTTAATCCTTTGGAACGATTGAGCTGGCAGTACACTTTAATAAAGGTGGCCAGCTCCAAGAAAGAAAAAACTCATATAGTATTTTATATATATAATATTTAGTCCTTTTCATATTATCACTAACATTATCTTTTAAAAATGTGTTAAACATAACTTTACAGCACTTAGGTTAATCAAAATGTACATATGTTGCTACGTCAATACAAAAAGATTTGATTAATAGGAGGATATTTTCAAACGCTAATGAATTTTACCATGCAATTTCTAAGTGGAATGTCCCCTCTTTTTATGCTTTATGGTTTTTCCCCCTTGTCTATATTAAGAACAACTATGGTACGAAGTACTTGCACAAATTGTACATTGCATGGGGCCTAAGACACCTCTCATTGATGTATGGATCTCTAACGCCTTTACTATGCGTCATAATGCAATATGTACGAAGATAACATAGTGCATACTCTAACATGACCCCTCTCGGTATATAATAGGTTTTGCACGGTTCTTTCTTCTTCTTCTTCTTCTTCTTCTTCTTCAATTCATGATTTATGCATGGGCCTCCCCTCCCCCCGGGGGATATATTAGTGTGTGTATACAATACAATAAAAATAAAAAATGATTGAGTTTTAGTGAGATGCTGATGGTCATGTACGGATTAATAGAGGCTCATTCTCTACGGTTTATTTTATGAAATTATGATATTAGTTTGTTCAAATAAAATTAAATAAAACCAGAAAAACTGTTAAAATAATTAAAAAATGTATAAAATGAATGAAAACAAATATACTTACAATGATAATATTAATGATAATAATAATAATAGTAATAGTACTAGCAAAAAAATAATTATGACAATAATATTAGCATAATAATAATAATAATAATAATAATAATAATAATAATTTATATAAGCAAAAATAAGTCAAGGAAACAAGGGCTTGATCAAGGAGGAGAAAAGAGAACATAACTAATTTTAGAAAATATGTTACTATATGTATTTAATCATGTACTATTCTTTTGGGTGATACAAACAAATACTTGTACATCATATATATAAGGGGAATATTCATTGAGAACTAGCGCTCTCAAATTAATAAAAAAATATATCCACCCTGAGTGGTGGAAACTGCTCTCAGTACATAGAGGAAACTACTATAAGTAATTCAAGAAACTATAGTATTTGAGTGTTAGCAAAAAAAGACGATGAAATTTTTATAAATATTTTATATTTATATTTTAGGTTTGAAAATTACTTATAATAAATGGTGGAAACTACTCTTAGTAGGTCGAATAAACTACTCTAAGTCTCTAAGAAAACTACAGCATTTTGAGTGCTAGAAAAAAATGGTGGAATTTTTGGTTAATATTAGGTATTTATATTTCAAGTTAAGAAATTATACATAGTAGGTAGTGAAAATTGCCTGCAGTGGGTAAAGGAAATTAGCGCAAGTCTCTTAAGAAATTATAGTATTTTATTATCAAAATAAAGATAGTGGCATTTTTGTACATACTAGATATTTATATTTTATATTAGGAAACTACTCTTCGTAGGTCGAATAAACTACTTTAAGTTTCTAAGAAAACTATAGTATTTGAGTGTTAGAAAAAATGGTGGTATTTTTGTAAATATTAGGTATTTATGTTTCAGGTTAAAAAATTATTCGTAGTAGGTGGTGGAAATTACCTACAGTGGGTGGAGAAAACTAGCACAAGCCTCTTAAGAAACTATAGTATTTTATTATCAAAATAAAGATAGTGGCATTTTTATCAATATTTGTATTTTAAGTTAGGAAACTATTTACAGTAGGTGGTGGAAACTACTCGTATTAGGTGGTAAAAACTACCATCCATTAGGTGGTAAAAACTATTGTAAGCATATCTGAAAACTATAGTAGTTATCATTAGTAATATCTCCAAATTGAGAGAAGTGTTATAAAGATTGATCCGGCTACTTATATCAACAAGGTATTTTATCCTTTTGATGATTATATCCTAAGAACTCCATATTGAAGCTTGGTGGTCGCGGAGCAATTTTTTAGAATTGGTGACCCTCCTAATAAGATTTGAAAATGTTTTTAAAAATTAATTGGAAAGCACATAAGTGAGGATAATGTTGAACAAATTCGTGTTGATCTGTGGAGCTGGCCGATTAATCTATAAGTACTTAAGGATAGCCTTCGAGTGATATTATCAACTCAAAATGTTACATCAAATTATTATAATATATACACATAAACGTTTTAAGTTTGTTCATATAAAGATATAAATATTTTTAATTTTTCTATAAGGACATAAATATTTATACGTTAGTTCCATTAATACATAATGTTCTAAAAGCTTAAAATTTTAGATAGTTTTAGTCATTTTTATTTTTGATAGTATAAAAAAAAGTTAAAATATATATGTATTAATAATAATAAAATCTAAAAGATTACGCATTAAATTTTTATCTTACAAAATAACTATAGATTAAAAAAATAAAATATAAATATTTGCTTATTTAAAAAAAATTAAAATATTTTATTCTGTGTAAAAATAAATTAAAAATATTTAAATGTTTAAATATATTTTCGCGTGTGTACATATAAACAGACATATCAAGTTTTGTTCGGAGAGCAACATCAGATCCCCACTTGGGAATCAAAGGTAGACAACTAAAATCTACTTTTGAAGAAAAGGCGAGAATGTGGACAGTGATCGTAGCAGCCAAAGAAATTAAGGTAGTAAAGTTTAATGTAATGATGGGAGATTGACAGGCTATCTGTAAGATTCTTGTGGTAATCACGGACCAATCCATAATGTGTATGTTTTCATGATTGATAATCAGTCCAGAAACAGTCTGCAGAAATACAAGGGAAAAAAAACATAGTCTAGAGGTACCTAGATAGGGCTTCGTCCATAAAGTTCTAACAAGCATCCGAGCACCTGTGACTTAAAAAGTTGGGCAAGTGCGCTGTCACAACAATTACCACGTGAGAAAAGTCAGATGTATATATAAGTATATAACATGTAATGTGAGAGACTGTAGAGGGCATATATTCTACTAATAACGTTATCAATTGCAACAAACAACCGACTCCAAATCTTATCCTCAGACTAGTATAGTGTAGTGTGTGGGAAAAGTTCATATATTTGCAGTCAGTCATGCAGTCTTACAATAATCGTAGGCTGTTTCTGACACAGCTAGCCATGAAAAGATTGCATCTTTTGAGAAATTGATGCACGCAAAAAATAAATAATACAACTAGGAAACACTAAGCCCGCAATAAATAATCATTATTTGGAGATGCGTGTTTCTCTCTCTCTCTCTGTATATATAATTATCTCAGATAATTTTTTTTTACCTTAGAATAATTATTATAAATGATCACTTTTTATTGATATATTTAAATAAGTTTTAAATAGTATCCGTACAAGTCATAATGATTATTTACAAATCGATCCTATTTGGCATGATTATAAACTTTTACCCCTACTTGAAAAAAAAAATAAACATTTTAAAATAACACAAAGGTAAACTTTATCAGATGAATAAAGTTGGCATGCATCGAGGACATTTGAAGAGTATTTTCATTAAATATTGCCAAAAGGGTTCAGAATCGTGCAAAAATTTTAAAGTCAATTTATGAAGTTTCCTAAAATATCTATAATAATAACAATATCCAATAAAATTGATACACGACAAAGAAAAAAGTGAAAAAAACTAATGATAAGATACAGAGACCATATGTTACAACAACCACAGCAAGATATACATACTCACGTTAACAAAAAGTATAACAACTACAGCAACGAAGACAGTATGTGAGTAAAATAATCAAACAAAGCTACGCATATAAAGTACAATAAGAGCCCCCTCAACGATCGTACGAGAAGAGCCGCACGATCATCACTGAACTGAAATCTTGGTTGACGAGAAATAGATCGGATCGTGCAGTTTATGGTTAGCTTACACAATTAGTCTCTGCACACCACGAACATGTCATCCAAGAGACCCAATGCGACTGAATTTCACTTGATCGATTCATTTTAGCACGTTTTAGCATATATATATATATATATATATATATATATATATATATATATATATATATATATATATATATTGTGAAAAAAACAATGTTGCTCAAATCATTTAAGCGTTTGTCTAGGAAAAATAATTTATATTGAGGATTTGGAATATGTGATTCAACCTTATTTTAAAAGATTTATTTATTGAGAATTGTGATAAAGTAATGGGCACAGACATAACATAAAACGAGGAAATAAATGACAAATAATTTAGTTTTTAAAGGACGTGTAGTAGGACGAGTAATAATCGACCAGCTCCTCAGGTCATTCAAGTTTACGTACGCTTTATTTATTTTATTTTGACACGGTGCAGGGAAAGGAGCGCCGAGGAAGATGGGACTGAACCTTCGTTGTTCGGCTCGGAAGGAAGGATGTAGGATGTTGGGTCATTAGCCTCGTCACTTAAGTTTAAGGTTCATAGGTTAATTATATAACCCGCTTATTATCTGAGAGCGGTAAGCTCAGATTAAAAGTAGTTAAGTAATACCGACGCTAGTCGGTAAACAAAGTGAATCTTGATTTATATATATATATTTAGTCGGTAAGTAACCTTCACGTTTCCATCTTTACAGAAGTTTGCCATGATTTAAATCCTCCTGCATTGTCATATTATAAGGGGGTTTAATCTCACCAATCCCCTAAGCCCAAATACGTATGATTCGTCGTTGACTTAATGAAAAAAGGCTTTATAAGCAGACAATTGTTTGAAGTGTCTTTCGACAAGAAGGCCAAAGGATAATCATAACCAAGCGCTGTACATCCTCCAGCAAGAGAAGACCGCAATCGATTATTTACCAGAAAAAAAGAATCATTGAGTTATTCTTTTTCATCTGCCTAATTCGTCGTTATGCATTTATTTATCACGCCAGATATTAATTTTGCAAGGCGGGCCATTGCCTGGGGCGTGCGATGTGCCGCGAAGATGTAGATACGCTCGATCGCCATATTCACACGTTGTTGGGTGGCTTCCTTGGATCGATAATTTGATTTAGTAGGTCTATTAATTATGTCGTTGAAGATGGGGTTGTAAATAAATTCCGCCTAGCCGAGCCATCTTGCTAACTTATGAGGTAAACGAGTTGAGTTTGCGACTTTTGTACTGTAAACGAGTTCGAGGTGAGTCCAAGAGATTTCCAAACTAGCTCGCCTCATTTACGACCTTAGCCGAAAAGGGCGGGTGCAGGACAAGGGCATATGTGTTCCGATGGAAAGACATATATTTTGTTATTTATTGGAATCTTGATTTATAAAATAAATAAACGATGTATATTATCATACATGTCTGAAGAAAATACTATATAAGAGATGGAAGGAGCTCATCTTTGATATACAATCTGCCACGTGCTTTCTAGACTTGCCTCATTCTATACAAAAGGTGGGTTGAAATCTCAGGATTTGATATATATATTTATTCTCTAGCTTGAGAAACTTACCTGAGAGCGTGTATATATTTATAACTAAGGTTTTGAATCCTATATTATGCTTGAGTGAGATTTAGTTGCTATCAGTCGAATGTTGTGGTTGGATTTTTTTTTGTAACTTATTTACAAAAATAAATTTACTATTTAAAAAAATAATAATTGTAGTAGTTGAAAATTCGATATATTTTCCAAAATATACCGATAGTAGTGATACAGCGGACTCTCCCCTCTCCAGGAAATAAAATAAAGACTATTGGCTCCTAACAAGCCATTTAGAATTACTTACTAAAAATAATTAATTATTTTTAAAAAAATAGGTAATTTTTTTTAAAAAAAATAAGTAATTATCTTATATAATTACCTTTGATAAGAATGAATTTATGGAAAAGAGCTGGGACTGTATACGACTCATAAAGATGCCCTTCGTTTCGTAAGAGGTCCTCCAGGCAAGTCCAAGTTTGAATCGTTATGCGTATGTATTATATGCCGGGCTTTCTCCAAGGACCAAGGCCACCTTCCTTTCCAAAGATACTGGGCTTTTCAATGAGTAAATTTAGGCCTTCCACTATATACTAGGCTGTTTCCAAGTAAATTTAGGCCTTCCATTATATACTAGCCATACATGTTGTGGGACTGGAAGGGTCATTGATGGACTGGGTTGAGCCCTCCTTAGTACGATCGGCCCAAATGGGTAGAAGGCCTTGTTGACCTTAAGCCCAGGTCAAAAATAATATACAAAAATGAGATATTTTGAAACAATAATATTAGAAGTAATTAATAATAATAATAATATTATTATTATAGAATATTAAAAGAACAAATCTACTATTTGAATCAATGAATTTCCATGTACGCAACAAAAAAAGTATAGGTTATTCCCTTTTTATTTCAATCTTCATTTTCTCACTACCTCTCCACATCTCCTTACCATTCTCCAACATTCTCCTCAACTCCTCCCATCTTCCAACCTTTATCTTTGGTCCTCCATCCTCCAACGGACCTTCTTCTTCCCTCCATCCATTTGTGCAACCTAGAGACTAAGTTTTTTTTTTTTTAAAGTACTCCAAACAAAAATAAATTAAAGAAAATGAAATCTTATCAGACTAGTTTGCTGTGTAACGACAAAAGTCACTACCTTGAAGCAAATATTCGGCTTAGATCGAGGTACAATCGAAGCGTACTTTCCTCTAAGGTTTACACAACGCTCTCCCTTTCACGTGCGCTCAAGATCGAGAGATATGAAATTTGCAAAACAATTCCCAGACTCAACAACTTTGAACCGAAGAAGGAAGGTCTTAAAAGAGGAAAAAAATCTTCTCTTAAAATAAAAAAATAGGCCACTTAAAAGAAAAAAAAAATGTCATAGAGAGATCTACTCTCTTGAATGTAGGGGTGTGGAAAACCGAATATCTATATCCGTTTGAATATTTTTTTTTTTCGGATATCCGCTCTATAGTTTTTAGACCAAATATCCAAAATAGGGATATCCAAAAAATACTGACTAGATATGGGACTGGATTCAGATACATCCAATATCAGTATGAAAATATTATTTTAACAATTTTAATAACTTTTGCTAGAATATTTTTAAAAATAAAGATCATATATCAATTAATATTCATATCTATATTCATATAAATGTCTTATTTTATCTAAAAGAAGTGTTAAAATATTATTATAAATATAAAATAAATAAAATTTTAAAACTTAAAACTATAAAAGAATAATAATATGATGTATTGTTGAAATAATCAATAAAATATTATATATTTTTCCTGATAGGATAATCTAATAAAAAATCAGATATCCAAATGTCGGATATCCTGTTAGACTAAAATTGGTTTAGATATTTAAAATGTCGGATATGATTTTTTAGATATTAAATCGGATTTTCAGATCCTGAATTTTTTGCATAACCCAACTTGAAGGCCGATGCTCATTCATGCACCATTGAGTAAAATCGAAAAAGGAGGAAGACTATTAAAAAGAAGAAGAAGAAGAAGAAGAAGAAGAAAGAAGAAGAAGAAGAAGAAGAAGACCGAATTAAAGTAGAAAAAAATTTAATAATATCAAACAGACAGATCGCAAACATGCATATAGTATTAATAAACCAGCCCTAAGCCCTAATAAAAGAATTCAAATGCTCAATTCAATTCAAGTGCCGACAGATGAGAAATATAAACTCTAAACTATGTTCTACTACCAATGTGGTACAGTGGCATGGAACAAAGCTGATTTTCCATTGTTCCTAACACAACCTTTGATTTTGGTTCATTCTTTTGGAACAGGCTGCGTTTATATGTATAATCAAGATATCTGTCAAAGAAAGATTTTTGCATTATCGCTTTTAATTGGTTGTAATATATCAAATTTGTCGGTAGATTATACTAAATCTACAAACTTATGATCATAAATGTTTAGATGCAATCCAAGACTGTCGAATTTGAGTTGGAAGGCTTGACACAGTTGCGCACCGGGCATGCGCAGGGCCGGTGGCTTGCACATTAGCCCAATGCACGGCCGGTTGCCTGCAACACCAAGCTTTTCGTCACTCCGCCCTCCATCGACGTCCATTACGCACCGTGTTTGAGTACGACTTATGTTTTACGCACATAGGGTGTGCCTACATCCCCTGTGCACGTCTTCAATTTTTAGTAATTAATCTGAATTATTAATATATTTTTTAAATTTCATTAATTCAAAAATAAATCGTCACAACCACACAATTATTAATGTTTTAATTATGCTAAATATTTTAAATTTGAATTTTCTTATTTTTAATATTTAATTTAGAATTATTAGTTTACATTATTTTATATATTATTTAAATTAAATTAAATAATTTAATCTAAATTAATATCCTAAAGGGTTATTTTTTTATATTTATTCAAATTATTGACATTAAACCATTAATTTTAAATATCTAACATAAATCATTTATAGTTTATTTTTGTTTAATTTAGATGATTGGTCATTTAGACTTGAGGTGAAAAAAGAATCATGATGTAGGAAGTCATCCTTGAGAAAAATGAGCAACTTTGTAAATTGTTGGTATATGAGCCACAATCATCGGGTCAACTACCATCATTTAGCAATTATATTTAAGGTGGTTTAGCTTTTGCTCGAGTGCATTTATACAACTGACCTCACTCTCATGAGGATAATGTGCAACCTCATTTTTGTTTCGACAATGTAAAACCTTCAAACCCTTATGCTAATGATCACAAGGTGTTGATCAATGATATAGATATTGGTGTAGCTCTACGGGTTACCCTAAAAGAGAATGATTAGTTGTTAGTTAGCTAATGCCCTAGAAGGCCGATGGATCACTCAAGAATCCTTAGTTGTGGCAGTCATATTATGTTGAAAGTATAGCATAGGGCAGACATAAATTAAACTACTTTTTATATTGAAAAATATTTTTATGGTGTAAAGACTAAGTAATTGTTATTTAGCTAATAAATCAAACTTTTTTTATGAATTCCTAATTTAATGTATCTCTCTTTGCAGAGCATCTCTTTGGATGACCCTTACCCTATTGTGTTGGTGGCTCCTCCATTTCAGCATGCTCTAAATGAATATTGTTTAAAAAAAAAAAATCCTTAGCAAAGTGGTTCCACTCTAGAGATGATTTCTTCGTCACCTCAACTAACAATCATTTATTGTGTTTTTTTCCTTTTGGTGTAGATATATTGGCTAATGCATTTGTATCAAATTTCCTCTAAAATAGGTATATACATGAGAGAGGAACCAAAGTAAAGCGATATATGTAATAACCAAGATTGGAATAACAAGCTAGCAAGTGCGTGTGTTGTATGTAACATCCACATGGTTATTTAATCATGAAATTTTGCATTAGGTTTCACTTATGTCAAATCTTGTTTGATCAAACCCAATTCAAACAATGATACACAACCTCTCATATTATAATATAATAAAGAGTTGGCATAATGAGGTGTTTTAAATAGATACTACTCCAACTCTACTCTAACATATTTATGTTGCGTAGTTAATATGGAGTTAATCTCAACCTAAATGGTATCAAAGCCTCTAATTGATGATCTAATGAACATATTCAATAAAGAATGAGCACTTTTAACCCTATGTATCAACAACAAAAATAAAAAAAATAGAGTTCATGATTTTTGAAATTCAAAGGGATTAATCAATATGTAAATAATTACTTGATTAGTGCTAAGTTAAAATGCATATTTTTATACCCTCATTGAAATGAAAGAATTGATCAATCCAATAAGAAACATTTTCAAATATTTCTACAAATAAGAGAAAATCTCAGGCAAATTTTTATAGTCATTTTCAAATAAGGCTAAGCAAAATTTATATTCTCTCTTATACTATACGAGGCTTAACACTTAATGTACCTAATGCATTTTATCCTCGATCATTACCACATCCACAACAATGGCCACAACCATACCTTTGGATAAATTGAACTTTTTGATAAATTCCTAACTTGATATATCTCTTTTTGTGGAGCTTAGCTTTAGATGACCCTTACCTGATTGTGTTATTAGTATGCTCTAGATGAATAATGCTTTCAAAAAAATCCTTAGCAAAGTGATTTCGCTCTGCATATGATGTCTTCATCGCCTCATCAAACAAGCTATGTTGTAAATCATATGTTATGTTTTTTTCCTTTTGGTGTAGATATATTGACAAATGCATTTGTATAACTTTCCTCTAAAACAAGTGTATAAATGAGAGAGGAATCAGAGTAGAGTGATATATGTACTAACCAACCTCATAATAACAAGGTAGCATATGTGTGTGTCATATGTTACCTCCACAAGGTTATTTAATCATGAAATTCTACATCAAGTTTCACTTGTGTAAACTCTTGTTTTATCAAACCCAATTCAAACAATGATACACAACTTCTCATATTAGAATATAATAAAGAATTAGCATAATGAGGTGCTTTAAGTTGAGACTACTCCAACTCTACTCAAACATTTTTATGTTGTGAAGTTAGTATGGAGTCAATCATATGCCAAATCATATCCAACCCTATAATTGATGAACTAATGAAAATCTTCAATGAAGAATGAGCTGTTTTAACCCTATATATCAAAAACAAAAATAAAAAAAATATATGAATACATGATTTACAAAAATCAAAAGAATCAACCAATATGCAATTAAATACTTGAATGATTGCTAGGTTAAAAAACATATTTGTTATACTGTAACACCCCCAAAATTCACTACTGAAAAATTTCGTTTAATTAAAAGAAAATTAGCGGAAGCAAATTAATAAAACGTGAACTTTGGGAGTATTACCACCACACTTAGTACCAGACCGGTTCACTCGTACCGTTCCAGTACCAAGTGCTAAGGCTAAAGGAGTGAAATACAATTTTACGAGAACTTAAGTATAAAATAATCAGAGTAGCGCGGTAAATAATTTATCAGAGTAAAATCCACCAGTGGTGGTTACAAAACAACAATATATTGAATTTATGAATTTCAAAGAGGCAAATTAAAACTTAACCAGTCCAGATAGTTCCTTACGCTCATTCCCGGGGCCCACTTGAAAACATCGAACAAGACCTGCAAGGGGCACTGCCCATTGAATAGGCAGGGGCCCCATGAAGGGAACCCTTCAGTACTACGGTACTGAGTAACCCTTTAAAAACACGCTTAAAGACAGGCACGTAATGTCACACATGATATACTAGGATAACCGTACATAACGACATATGTAAATATAACAATCAGATCCATACATTCACGTATCCAACAGGTTAATCAAATATTAATGGTGTATACATAACATTCATCTTTGTCCATTCCCATACTTAGCAAGTTAACCGAATAATAATAGGCCATAATGAATAATCGATACTTTAGGGCCTTAAGGCCATTAATCCATCACTAATCAATCATCTCAAATTTTAAATGTCCATGTGAGTGTGGGAACCCCACTATTATAGCCGGTGGAACGGTCGCGAGGGCTATGCCCTACCACTATTATAGCCGGTGGAACGGTCGTGAGGGTAATATACCCTGCCACTATTATTTGCCGGTGGACCGGTCTGGCCCCGACTCACAAGGTATTCAATTGTAACCATTAGTATCTTTCCATGTCTTATCACTTTTACGCTTGGTTTGTTGAGTACGAAATCCCCCACTATTATAGCCGGTGGAACGGTCGCGAGGGCACATGCCCTGCCACTATTATAGCTGGTGGAACGGTCGCGAGGGTAAGATACCCTGCTACTATTATAGCCGGTGGACTGGTCTGGGCTCGGCTCAACATCTTTCTCTGTAAGTGATTAGTGTCTTAACGTATATTATTCGAGGGTATTTCATCTTTGTCATGCATGGCCAGAGATCTCAACACATCACATCAAAACTGAGATATATGCGTACTATCACATTCAAATGAGGGCACATGCACACAACCCGATTCTAAGCCACGCCACACATGAAACAGTTAGAATAATGGCATTTAAGACCACGACACATAAATCATATAGAACATCCATGGCACGCAAGACACATGTCACACATTCAGCCTTAGCTATATCCCTACTCAGTTTGGGTCACCGAGCTATCTTTCATATGAATTAAGCCACTAAACGCCCTTGATAATCATTACATTTAATATAATTCCCTTTTAGTGGGTTAGATTATCAACTTACCCATTTCCTTTATTATAATCAACAAGTCACCTATTAATTGGTCAAATTACCCCCGTTCATTATCCTAATTACCAAATTACCCTTTTGTATGATCATAATTACCAACTACCCTTCTCTTTTATTAAAATTACCAAAATACCCTCTAGTTGGTTAAATTACCAAATTACCCCTCACATTTATCGTATTTACGATTTTACCCTTCTCTTTTATTATAATTACCAATATACTCCTTTCCAATTTCCACTTTTACCCCTTTGATTTACAAATTACCATTTTACCCCTTCATCTTCAAATTTACCATTTTACCCGCTTAACTTCCAAATTACCATATCGCCCTTTTACTTATAGAATCTCCATTTATCCTTAATTATTAAATGACTATCTTACCTCCTTTTAATTTTCAAATTACTATTCCGCCCATTATCACAAAATTACTATTTTACCCTTTAATTATAAAATTACAATTTTACCTTTTTATTACAAAGTTACCAAATTATCCTTTTTACTACAATTACCAAATTACCCTTTCGTTACAAATTTACCAAATTGCCCTTTTATGATAAAATTTCCATTTTTTCCATTTATTACAAAATTACAATTTTAACCTTTTAATATAAAATTACCATTTTGCCCTCTTCTTACGAAATTACCATTTTACCATTTAATCACAAATTACTATTTTACCCTCTATTTACAAAATTACTATTTTGCCCTTTTGATTATAAAATTACCAAATTACCCTTTTATTTCAAGATTACCAATTTATCCTTTCACTTACAAATTTACCATCTTACCCCTTATTACTCCACTTGTATTAAATTATTATTATTTCTACATAAAATATTAACTTTAACCCCTCATCTTTGATTCTTGTAATTAATGTAACATTATTAACACCCATATATATTCTAGGCCAATATCGTGTACAAGACACATTACTAAAATTCACCAAGGCTCACAAAATACTAATCATGCAACAAATATCACAATACCATAATAAAACACGGATAATACTTAATATTTTCATTAATAACCAACTTCTACCTTAAACAATTTCTCCAAACATGGCACATAACCTATCATACTTCCTTTTCATCAACCAACTCAAGAAAACATATATAATATACTAGACAACATATATTAGACATAATACCCATTAAAAATGCCTAATGTGCTAACATACGTTAATCCACATATTTAAGCGAGATTTAACGGTTACCTCGATTCCACGAAAAACAAACCATACCGGTATCCCGGTTTAATGTTCAAGATTTGATTTATCAAAACCAATACCTAAAATAATTCAAAACTTATTATGTTAGAAAAGATGAAAACCAAATCATAAGGCTTATAACACTTAATTACTCAAATAATTAAACTAAAATATTTTTATACCTTAAAAATATTAAGTAAGCAAGCCACAGAGGGCAGCAGCTCATCCTGCCCATGCAGCATGAGCTGCATGCAGAGAAGAATAAAAAGGAGGGGCTCGAAGGTGGTGGAAGAAGGGAAAATAGGTAATTTTGGGTTGGTGGTTTGGGGCTAAGAAAGGAGGGGTTTCGGGGAGGATTTAGGGCAAGGTGATGGTGCAGAAGTGGAGAGGGGGTGTAGGTGGTTGTCGGGGAAGGGTTAACGGCGGCTAAGGGCGGCGGAGGCGGCGGCAGTGAAGCTGCGAAGGTGGCGGCCGAGGAGGGAGGTCGAGATGCAGGCTGGCGAGGAAGGAAAAGAGAGGGAAAAATCAAGGGCTTTCGGAGGATGGTTTCGGCCAAATGAGTATTGGGGGTGGTAGAGGGGATTGCAGGGAGCAATAGGGTGGCTCTAGTGGCGGCGGAAGTGGCGGGAAGGCGGCGGTACGAGGCGTTGCAGGGTGGTTGCCGAGAAGGGGGTGAACGGGAGAGAAAATAAGAGAGGAGGAAGGATGGGGCTGCGGGGTGGCTCAACGGGGACTGTGGTGGTTCGAGGGTGAGGCAGAGGGTGGAAGGAGGTGGTGAAGGCGGTGGTTGAGGCGGCGGAAGCAGCGGAGAGGGGCGGCGAAACAAAAACAGGGGGCGATGAGGGAGGAGAAGAAAGGGAGAAAGGAGAGGCTCGGGAGCATGGGGGAGGCTCGAAAAAAATGCAGAAAGGGCAGGGAAGGAGGGTTAAATAGAAGAGGAAGAGAAGGGAAGTAGCAGGGCGGCTCGAGGGGTGTCGGTAGGGTGGTAGGGGAATGGAGTTGCAGGGAGAGGGAGAGGGAGGTGTCGGCAGGGAGAGGGAGAGGAAGACAAGGATTGTGGGGCCGGTATGGCCGGAAAACGACGAGAAGGAGAGGGAGGGAGACAGGGGAGTCAACGGGGGAGAGGGAGGTGCAGATCCGGTGGCAAAAATCTCGCCGGAGATGAGGGAGGAAGAAGACGAAGGAAGAAGAAGGGGAGTCGGGGTGCTGGGCGTGCGACACGGGCGGACCGGCCGAAGAAAAGAAAGAGCCGGCCCGGTCAGGAGAGAAAGAAGAGAAGGGAGGGGCGGCCGGCTCGCACGGGAGAAGGAAAAAAAAAGAGAATGGGCCAGCCCAAGCGCTGGGGAGGAAGAGGGCAGGCCTGCGGCCCAAGGAAGGAGAAAGAAAAAGAAAGAAAAGGGAGAAGAGGAAAAAAGGGAAAGGAAAATTATTTTACTTAAAATAATATAATTTATAAATAGTAAGGTAAAATATTTTTGGATAATAAGTTTATTTAACAATTTAATTGAAATATAAGGATTTAAAGGGATAATTTTAGTAAAATAAAAATTTGGAAAGTTATTTAAATAATAAGAGTATGATAAAATAACAAAATATTTATTTTAATTTATTAAAATATTTATACCAACTTTCAAACACTCAAAAATCCATAAAACAATTAAATTAAAAATATTTAAAAGCTAATTTATCCAAAATAAAATTTATTTATTAAAATATAGGGTTTTAAAAATCCAGGGGATTACATATACCCTCATTGATGTGAAAGAACTAATCAATCTATTAAGAAACATTTTCAAATATTGACTCAAATAAGAGAAAATCTCAAGCATAGTCTATAATACTCCAAAATTTACTACATAAAATATTTGTTTTGGGGGAAAATATAAGTTTGCTTACTATATTATCCTTATATTAATTACAACACAAGATGATTACAATGTAAAACATAATAAATAGAAAATAAGAGAATATTCATACACATGAATAAGAGTTGAAGATTAACTCTAAGTGCATCCAAAAAATACAAAAAGGGATATCATGGAGCTAAGACTATAAAAAAGAATGTAAGTAAAACTATCATCTAGATAACATGACTCTACACCTAAAAACCCTGATACATAAAGTCACTTCACCCCACATAAAGCATCGTATGTAGTAAAGTCATCCAATGGGTCCTTATCAACCTATACATAAACATCTGGATCGTTTACTCGTGGGAATGACACTCATTAAAAAGATGCTCAATATACTACGTACCAAGTAATGTTATAATACCATCAAGTAGGGGATACAGGTAATTACATGAGGTCACAATAGAAAATAAGCATCCATGCTTGATACACAAAATAATGCCAGGTAAAAAAAAAACTAATTCATATCTCATTATTAGATATTGTATAATCAATTCCTTTATTTACGTTGATTTTAGGGACTCCACTATTCTAAACCAGTGGAATTGTATCAATAATATAAAACCCTAAGAAAAAATGTTCTGGCCACTTATTTTCTACTAGTGGAGTTGTATCAATAATATACAACCCTGGGGAAAAAATTCTCTTAGCCACTATTCTAGTCTAGTGGAATAGATAATTACAATCAGTTCTGATTTACATAGTCTTTCACTTTAAGTGATTAATATCTTATCAATGGTTATGATCATTATCATAATTTATTTCAAATTAATTTTAGGGGTCCCTACTATTCTCAATCGATGGAATGGTATTAATAATATACAACCGTAGGATAAAAACACTCCTAGCCACTATTCTCTATCAGTGGAATGATATCAATAATATATAACCCTAAGAAAAAACAATCCTAACTATTATTCTCGTCTGGTGAAACAAATAGGTACAACTAGTATCAACTCATATGATATTTCACTTTAAATGATTAATATCTTATTCATAATTTTTTTAATAAACACATCATATAAATGAAATATGTAAACACAACCTTGTAGTTATAAAGGCCATCCTCAAGGAACAGATCTATAATCTTTCTAAGAAACCCTAAATTTACAATTTAGGCACGACTTCTTCATTGTTGCTTATTTATCCACCAAATTTGGTAAATCTCCCTTAAATACTTTTGTTATCAACATATCTAAAAATCAAAGTCTAATTCTCATATCTTACATATGCGACAATAACCTTATCTCAAAAGTTACTATTTATAATGCTTACAAAACTTTAATTTCACAAGTATGTCATAAATTTTTCCAAAAAGCTCATATAATTATCAAATTCAATATACACTCCTAAAATTCCAAATTTAACAAGATATACAAAATAGTGGTCAAACTCTATCATTTATCACATGCGATAATAACATCGCCTTCTTAGGGTTATAATTCTCAACTTAAGCTATTTTTCTAATTTTGTGGAACCTATGCCATTTGTAATTACTCTAAAATTTTCACATGATAATCTCAGAATATTTTGATTCATTTGACAATTAAAATACCATAATTTTTATATTATACCCATGTTGACCAATATCCCCTTAAGAATAATCAAATGTCCTTATTTTATGAAAATCTTATATGTTTGCTATCATTATTTCCAAACCCTCTATTTATCACCATGTGTCTTAAATTATCAATTTCCACTTATCATGCTTAATCAACCCATAATACAATAACATATATCATACTGATTCTCTTAGGGTTTTTAATATAGACATTATTATAATGATACTGCTTGCCTCTTAATTTACTCGTTTTTTATCATATCATATTACCACATCATAAAATTGATCAATATAAAATTTTTAAAAAATAAGAAAAATAGCACAATAATACATGAAATCATATATGAAATTTAGCACAAAACCCTAACTTCGACTAATATCCTTATAGGAAAAGGCACCAATATCTAACCATGTATCCTATCTTGCATCCTTTGGAACCTCTATAAAATTACCTAAGAAACAAAAAGAAAACACCATTAGAAATTAATGATATAATTAAGGATAAGTTAAGGAAATAGATAATGAAATAATAGAGGATAAATCAAACCAACCTAAGGTAAGGGCTTTAGTAGAAGCTTGTGAAACAAAGGGAGGAACAACAATAGGAGTTGGTAGACTAATAGGGTAGCAACAACAATTTGTGCCATTGCTAAGGGTTGGGAAATGAAAAAAATTACCAGTGATCAAGGAGAGGAAATAGAAGTAAAGAGCAAAAGGGAGTGGCGTGTTTGTTATATGTTACCAAAGAAAAAGGAGGGGGCATGGTGGGTTTGGCCAAAGATAAAGGTGTTATTCTGTAAGAGTGGCTAGTGGTATGGGTGAGGGAATGGTGAAGGATGCCAAAAGTGGTGGATGGTGGAGGAAAAAAGGGAGGTTCAATTGTTTTGGCTGAATGGAGATGGGGTGTTTTGACAGTTCTTATTTGTGGTTGTGGTGTGGTTTCAGTGGAAGTGATCTGTGTTAATGGAGGAGTTATGACAAAGGTTGTTGATGGAGGTTTTATGATGTGTTTAGGGATGGAAAAGAGAAGGAATGGAAAGAGGATGAAGCTTCAATTGGTAGCATAGTTTTTTAACAGAGAATAGAGGAAGAAGGGAGGTTGGTTGAGGGTATTTAATGTGGAAATATATGAGTATGTATACATATGCATACACAAAAAAGGGAGATGGATATAGAGAAAGGTAGAATATGGTGTATCCATGATCAGGGAATGGGTTTTTAACAAAACACATCACTTAAGGAGCGGGAGTTGATGCATTGATCGGATAAAGTGTAGGTGATGGAGGCATGATAGAGGCAGAGGCATTACCTAGGGAGAATGTTCCACATAGGAGAAATGAGAGAAAAGAAAGAAAATAGAGTCGAACGAGCAAGGGAAAAGAAAAATAAAAGAAAGGGGATGGGAAAAGGAAAAGGAAAAAGGAGGGAGAAATATAAGTAGGAATGTAAATGAGCCAAGCTGAGCCAAATGTCCTTGGGCTCGGGCTTAGCTCGTGTAACCAAATGAGCCTAAAATAAGGCTTGGTCTTGACTCGTTTAACTAAACGAACGAGCCGAGCCAAGCCAAGCTGAGCTCACAAGCCAAAGCTATAAAATGAGCTAACCCTCACTGATGTAGAAGCAAACACTTACGAATTGGCTTTCATAATTATAGAACCAATTATTATTCATTTGGAAAGTATCTACCACATATTTGAAGACCAACGAATGGTTACGTTACTAGAAATGTACCAAACAAGTAAATAAGTGTCTACGTGCATATGCATGGCATACATAAAAATGATGACCACGTGCATGGGGAGTTTATTGGTAGATTGGTTGAGCAATAATATCAATATTAGCCAATTAATTAATTAAGTAGTAGGATTGGATAATAGAAAAAGAATAAAGTAGCATAAAGTTATCATAAAGGTAGCATAATATCTTTTAGCTTGGACTATTTTGAATTATGCTTTTAGCTATTGTTAGAATAGCTATAAGTAGCCATATAAGGCATGAGTATGACATTGAAGATTGAAGATCAATATTGAAATTGAATACAAGTTAATTCTATGGGAGTTCAATTAAAGTTAATCGAATCTGTGTGAACGATTTAACTTGAAAGTTTTAATCTCTTTGTTTGTATAAATTAGAGATTAATTTATATCCTTTTGTACTCTCCATAACCTATACTTTTCCAACCATAATTGTCATCAAAACATCACTCCTAGTTTGAGTATAATTGAAGCCCTAATTTGATTGCCCATTAAAAACCCTTAACCACCATTCGAAGACCTAAAACCCTTCAATGAACCAAACATCACCTTATTTTTTTTCTATTTGAATCAAACCCTAACCCTAACCCTAAACCTAAACCACGATCTCAACCCTCATATAAATCCTAACCTCCAAAGCTTAGCATCATCAATATACCATTGTCGAATGCATATACTAATTACCATAAATCATTCAAACCATCACCATCAAACTCTATGTATTTTGTTTGAATCATCAGCACCATATTTCCATCCTATCCAAATGATTTAACACTAATACACCATCACCGAGTCTTATCCTCCCACACACATCAAGTTTGGTATAAAGCCTTAGGTTGGAGGTATTGTAATCAAAATTCAATCTTTCTTTCAAGATTCTTCAAGATTCATCAAGAAAGTGTCGTATATCTAGGAATCTCCAAAATTCATCAAGAATATACAAAAGGGCCGATCACTTAAGGGTATGTTTGAGGGAGTAATAATCGGTTGGTAAGGAGGAAGGATGGAGAACCAAGGAGAGGACTTGAGGGATATTCTCAAGACCTTGATGGATGAAATAAAAGAGGTTAGATTGCATATGGGGAGAATAGAAGCTTCCCAAGCCCACCGAGTCCCATATGCAACCATAAGACCAAAGGGAACAAGTAGAGGAAAGGTATATGAGAAGGGCATGAAATTGGGTGGAAGAAGAAGAAAAGAGCATAGGGAATTATGTAAGGTTACATGACACCTCGAGAAAAACTTATGATGATGTGAAAAAAGGAATCCACTTTGATCTTCCCAACTTTGAAGGTAATCTCAACCCAGAATATTTTCTCAAATGGTTACAAATTTTTGAATCAATTTTTGAGTATAAGAAAATTGATGATGAGAAATGGTACTGAATAATGATATTAAAGTTTAAAAATTATGCTAGAGTGTGGTATGATAATTTAAAAAGGAGACGGGAGAGAGAAGGAAAATCAAAGATTAGGTCATTGGAAAAATTAAAGAAGTACTTGAAGAAAAACTTTGTGCCTCGATAATGTGAGCAAGAAAATTTTATAAAAATGAATATGTTGAGGCAAGAGTTACTTGGAGTTGAAGAATATATTCGAGAGTTCAAAAAGGTTAGGTCTAATATGTGATGTCCAAGAACAAGAAGAATAAAGGTATGCACGATTCATCAATTTTTTTAAAATGAATCTTTGGGAGAAGGTAGAGGTGTACCCTTATGAAGTGTTTGAAGACCTAACTGAGTTAACCATCAAGTTCGAGAAACATTTGAAGTGGACAAAGCCACCAAGCAAGTTAACCAATGATACATATGGTTCGACTTTCAAGGGTGTGTTGAAGCCACCAATTGTAATCCCCCGAAATTATAAAAGTTTATTTTTTAATAAATAAATTTTATTTTGGATAAATTAGCCTTTAAATATTTTAATTTAATTATTTTGTGTACTTCTGAGTATATAAATTTGGATATAAATATTTAATAAATTAAAATAAATATTTTATTATTTTATCATGTCCCTTTTATTTAATAATTTTCCAAACCATTATTTTACTAAATTATCCTTTTAAACACTTATATTTTAATTATATTAAATTAAATTATTAAGTAAATTTATTACCCAAAAATATTTTACTTTATTATTTATAAATTAAATTATTTTAATTGAAACCATTTTTCCTTTTCTTTTTTTTTTCTTTTTTCCTTCTTTTTCCCTTTCTTTCCTTTTCTTTTTCCTTCCTTGGGCCGTCGGTTGGCCGGCCTGCCCATCCCCCCTGCACACTGGGCCGCAGGCCCAATCCCCCCTGCCTTCTCCTGCGTCGAGCCGGTCGCCCCTCCTCCTTTCTTTTCTTTCTTCCTCGATCGGCCCATTTTTTTTCTTTCCTTCAGCCGGTCCACCCGTCTTGCCCAGCACCCCCGACCCCGTCTTCTTCTTCTTTCTTTCTTCTTCCACCATCACCGGCGATAATCCCGGCCTTCCTCCACCATTTTTGCCGCCCGACCTGCAGTTCCCTCTCCCTCGTTGACTCCCCTGTCTCCCTCCCTCTCATTCTCATCATTTTTCGGCCATACCGGTCCTACCACCTCTGTCTCCCTCTCCCTCTCCCTACCGTCACCTTTCTCTTCCTCTCCCTACAACCTCCATTCCCCTACCACCCTAACGCCATCCCCGAGCCCCTATCCCCTCCTCTCTCTCCTTATCCTTTTTCTTCTTCCTTTCCTGATCCATTCTGGCATTTTTTAGCCCAAAATTCCTTCCCCCGATCCTTTCTTCTTTCCTTTCTTCTCCTCCCTTCTCTCCCCCTATTTTTGTTTCTCCGCCGCCGCTCCGCCGCTTCCTCCGCCTCAACCACCACCTGCACTACCTCTTTCCACCCTCTACCTTACCCTCAAACCATCACAGTCCCCATCGAGCCACCCTGCAGCCGAATTCTTCCTCCTCTCTTCTTTTTCTCTCCCTTTCACCCCTTCTCGGCAACCACCCTATGCAGCCCCCATCCGTCGCCGTCACGCTGCTTCTTCGCCACCTAAGCCACCTAATTACTCCCTACAACCCCCTCTACCATCCCCAATCCTCCTTTGGCCGAAATCGTCCTCCATAGGCCCTCGTTTTCCCTCCCTATTTTCCTTCCTCTCCAGCCTCCAACTTGACCTCCCTCCTTGGTCGCCACCTTCGCAACCTTGCTACCGTTGCCTCCGCCACCTTTAGCCACCTCCAATACATCCCCGATCACCACTTACACCCCCTCTCCACCTCTGCATCCTTCCCTTACCTTAAATCCACCACCACATGCCTCTTTTCTTAGCCTCAAACCACCAACCCAAAAATACCCATTTTCCCTACTTCCACCACCTTCAAGCCCCTCTTTTATTCTTTCTTTGCATGCAGCTCATGCTGCATGAGCAGTATGAGCTACTGCCTTCTTTTATTGATTTGAATATTAATTTTTAAGGTATAATAATATTTAATTTAAGTATTTGATTTATTAAGTGTTATAAAGCCTTATGTCTTAATTTTTATGATTTCTAACATAATAAACCTTGATATTATTTTTAGGTATTGGTTTTGATAAATCAATCTTGAACCTTAGATCGGAACACCGGTAAGGTTTGTTTTTGGTGGGAATCGAGGTAATCGTTAAATCCCGCTTAAATGCATGGATTAACGCATGTTAGCACATTAGGCATTTTTAATGTGTATTATGCTTGATATATGTTGTTTAGTATATTATATGTGGTCCTTGTGTTGATTGATGAAAATGGAGCATGATAGATTGTTGCTATGTATGGAAATATTATTTGAGGTGATAAATTGGTTGCTAAGGAAAATGGTAATTATTATCCATGTTGTTTTATGCTATTGTAATATTTAATACATGTTTAGTATTTTGTGAGCCTTAAGGGATTTTATTAATGTACATTGTACAAGAATATGGCCTAATCAATATATGGTTGTTAATGAATATTGTATTAACTTTAAAAGTTGTGGATGATGAACTAATATTAATATTTTATGTAGTAATAATAATAATTTAATATAAGTGGTGTGCTAAGGGGTATAATGGTAAATTTTAGTAAAAAGGGGTATTATGGTAATTTTGGAGGCAAGGGTAAAAATATTAAATTTGTTAATAAAAGGATAAAATGGTAATTTTGGAAGTAAGGGATAAATTGGTCATTTTAGAAGTAAGGAGGGTAAAATAGTAATTTTGTAATAAAAGGGTAAAATTGTAATTTTATAATTAAAGGGTAAAATAGTAATTTTGTGATTAACGGGTAGAATGGTAATTTGAAAATTAAAAGAGGTAAGATAGTAATTTCATAATTAAGGATAAATGGAAATTTTATAAGGAAAAAGGGGCGATGTGGTAATTTTTGAGAGTTAAAGGGTAAAATGGTAAATTTGAAGGTAAAGGGGTAAAACAATAATTTTGTAAATCAAAGGGGTAAAAGTGGAAACTAGAAAGGAGTAAATTGGTAATTATAATAATTGAGAAGGGTAAAATAATAATTTAAATAACTAAAGGGTAATTTGATAATTTAATAATGGAGAAGGGTAAAATGGTAAGTATGATAAATGTGAGGGGTAAATTGGTAATTTAACCGACTAGAGGGTATTTTTGTAAAATTTGGATAATGGAGTAGGGTAGTTTGGTAATTATGATAATTAAGGAGGGCAATTTGGTAACTTAAATAACTAAAGGGTAAAGTGGTAAATTTAATAACGAAGAAGGGTAAAATTGTAATTATGATCATATAAAAGGGTAATTTGGTAATTTAACCAAGAAAAGGGTAATTTGGTAATTTTGACAATGAGGAAGGGTAGTTTGGTAATTGATAATAAAGGACGGTAATTTAGTAATTAACTGAATAAGGGTTAATTTGGAAATTAGGATAAGGAGGAAGGGTAATTTAGTAATTTGACCAACTCAAGGATAATTTATTAATTATAATAAAGGAAAAAAGGCAAAGTGGTAATCTAACCCACTAAATGGAAAGCATATTACGTGTAATAATTATTAAGGGGGGATTAGTGACCTAATGAGTATGAGAAATAATTTAGTAACCTAGACCGAGTAAAAGGGTAACTTGGTAATTTTGTATCAAAGAGGGTAATATGGGAATTTGTCAAGTAAAGGATGACTTAATAATTTTATAAGGGGGTTAATGAGTAGTTTTAATCTAATTTATCGTTGTGATTGTGGAATTCGTAATATGACTCTAATAATGCTGATTAACGAGGTAGGAGTATTTAACGATTAGTAAGTATCACGAGATCGAATTCTAATTCGAAACTAGATGAGATTAGGACGAACTCAATGAGTCTTCTATGCTACCTTGGACGACCATTTGAATAAGAAATTTCTGATGATATCTGAACGATTAAAATTGAATAATTAGTGGATTGTTGTGCTTTTGTGATCACCACTAATTAAGACACTAATACTTAAAGTGAAAGACCTCGAGATCGGAAATGGTGGCTCTTTAGGGGTTGCTACCCTAAAGACATGGTTTAGCCCATGATTATTTGGTATTTACTAGTGAGCCTTTGTGCCCCCACTAGGCTCTATATCTACTCTATCTAGCTCTACGGACCTAGTTAGGGTGTATGCATACTTAAGAATTAGGTCTCCTTGTCGGTAGGGTACTGAGTTAGCTTTATATACTAGTACGACCAGGGTACCTTTGCGTCCCTGGGTTACTAGTTGAAGGGTACTGAGTAGCTTTTATGCACCAGTGCGACCGGTGTATCTTTGTGTCCCAGGTTCTTGATCTCTCTATTGAGGAAAATAAATGGAATTGTTGTGCTGAATAAAAAGGGAAAATACTAATCGTTAAAGTGAAAGATTAATGAGTCAGGACTAGTTGATTTATATGATGAGCACCGATCCACCGGAAATAATAGTGGCCCAGGATGTTTTTCCCTGGATGATGTTCATGAGTATCGATCCACCAGATATAATGGTGGCCCAGGATGTTTTTACCGTGGATGATATATATATGTATTCCGACCCACCGGCCAGAATAGTGGAGGTCCCGAGCTCAATTAAATTTCTTTTGGATGTGAATAAGTTATGGAAAAATACTAATCATCGAAATGAATAATGATGGCCCAATGGCCTTAAGGATCAAAATATATTGATTACTCATTATGGCCTATTGATATTGGTTGACTAGTTAAACGAATATATGAAAGTGAATGTTACGTATATGCTATTAATGTATGATTGAATTATTGGATAAACAAATAAATGGATCTAAATATCATGTTTATACCTATGGTTATATATGAATGTAGTAGTATTTCATGTGCTACCTTACGTACCTATTTTTAAGTGCGTTTTCAAAGCATTATTCAGTACCGTAGTACTGAAGGGTTCCCTTCCTAGGGCCCCTACCTATTCAATGGGCAGTACCCCTTGCAGGTTGTATTCCGGTGCTATTCAAGTGGGCTCTTGGGAAGAGCGTAAGGTACTGTCCGAAAATTTTAGGGTTTTAATTCGTCTCTTTTCAACTCAGTGTAGTTGTTATTTTGTAACCACCATTGTTGAATTTTTCTCTTGTAAAGTCTTTACTGTGCTACTCTGATTTTCAAATGCTTAAGTTTCTTGTAAAATTGTGTTGTATTCTTTTAGCCTTAGCACTTGGTACTGGAACGGTATGAGTAAATGGGTCTGGTACTAAGTGTGGCAGTAATACTCCCAAAGTTCACGGTTTATTAAATTGCTTCCGCTAATTTTATTTTAATTAAACGAAATTTTTCAGGAGTGAATTTTGGGAGTGTTACACCAATTCTCAAGCTGCAAACCAAGACAATAGGAATTTCACTCTTGAAGAAAAGGGCAAGGATCAAGTGGTTGAAAAGGTGATCAAACAATGCTTTAAATGTAGAGGTTAGGGCCACTTTGCTCGAGATTATCCAAACCAAAAGGATTGCTATGTGAAGAGAATGAAGGAGATAGCAAATATGGGGGCTTGTGAAGAGAATAAAGACCTTGATGAAGACTTCAAAGAGGAAAGTGAGAGCCTAAAGGATGCTTTGGAAGAAGGCTAAGTGGATTATTATGTGTTGTAGAGTGTGCTCCAAGTACAAAAAAAACCTTTACTTACTCAACAGGAGAAGATTTTCAAGGCCAAGTGTAGAGTGGGTGATAAAGTGTGTGAAGTCATCATTGATGGTGGCTCATGCACTAATGTTACTAGTAAGAAGATGGTGAACAAGATCAATTCGGAGATCAAGGGTCATCTAAGACTATATTCACTCCAATGGCTTAATAAAGACAAAGGCATAAGGGTAACTAAAAAAACTGTTATATATTTTGAAGATTGGAAATTATTTTGATGATGTTTTATGTGATATTCTATCTATGTGTGCTTGTCGCATTTTATTGGGGAGGCCGTGGCAATTTGATAGGAAGGTTGTGCATAACAGGGTCCTTAATGAGTATATGATATGCAAGGGTGCAAAGAAGTTTAGGCTCAAACCTAATCTAGATGGGGAGGATTTGGTTTTGAGGAATGAAAATGGGGAAGGAACCAAGAGTGTGAAGCAACAAAAAGAAGAAAAAAGGAAGAAGATGTTGAGTGTAGGAAGGGAAGAAAGAAGAATAGCATAGAGTGTTGATCCTTAAGGATTGTGAGATGAATGAAGCAATTAAAGATGAGGAGATATGCTATGCATTAGTGGTAAAGGAGGTCCAACAAGGGGAGAATGCTAATATGGATATGAAATTGCAGCAATTATTGAAAGAGTATGCCGATATTTTTTTGGAAGAGTTACTAAATGATATACCTCCTTTGAGAGGTATTGAGCACATTATTAATCTAATGCCAAGACTTTTATTACAAAACAAGCCAACTTATAGATGCAGTCCGGAAGAGGCCAAGGTATAACACCCCCAAATTTTACTCCTAAAAAATTTCGTTTAAAAGAATAATGGGTAAATCCGATCAATTATTGTTAAACTACATAAATTGATTGTTTATAATTGTAGTCAAATATATTCTAGTGTAAATTATATAATCAATTGAATAAAATAACCCGATTACACAATCTAATTTAGACCCACAAGAGTTTTAACATAAAAATCTAATTCCGTTCAATTTCACACAGTTTTCCCAAATCAACAATTCCAATATAAAATTAAATACATTTTAAAGGATATTATAAAATCAATTGAGTGAAACAACTCAATTATGCAATCCAATTTCATCATACATGGATTTTGACCTAGAAAGTCAATTCAGATTAACTTTGTATAAATTTCTCAAATTGATGATTCCAACATAAAATTAGATACATTTTAAAGTGTAATGTAAAATCAATTTACCCAAAATAGCTTAATTGGGAAAATCCAAAAAATTTGGAGATAACCTTACCAAAAATCTAATTTTTCAGAATTCCAACGTAAACCATACAATTAACCTATTCCAAACAATCTTACAACACATGTATACATAATTAAACAATCAATTTAGCTTATAATTCATACTAAACTAATTAACACAAGGGTTAGAGTTTTTGGAAATTTATACCAAACAAGGAGTTGCAAATTGTGACAGGTGAAGACTAGGGAAGCTTTGTCAGAGGTTGAAGACTACTCACCGGCTGCCAGCAAAGCTCACCATGGCCTGACGTGGCATCTCAACTTGCGGCTACCTATCGCTGCTGTTTGCGACTACTACTACGGCATCGTCATTGGTGGCAGTTGTGGCCAATGGTCGAGGTTGGTAGTTGATAATGGAGGAGTTGGGAGAAGGAGGTGAGGGTAGGGGTTTTGGCTCACGCAGAGATACATGAACGGGAAAGGGGAAAGAAAGATGGGAGAAGAAGAGAGAAAAGGAAAAAGGAAGAGGCGGAGATGGGGGCGAGTAGAGATCTTTTTTTTTATATATATTTACAAATACAAGTATATAATATAATACTAAATATCTAAAATTATTATTGGAAGATTTTATCTAAATTTTTTTAAAAAAAATCATCTCGTAAGGATGTAAACATATAAAATTGATATAAGAGCCATATCAAGAATTTCAAAAATATTTTCGGAATAATTTACCAACAAACGCAAATATCTATATAATTTATAAAAGTACATTATATGACCTCGAAAAATATTTAAAAGCATATAAGAAAATATTTAAATCAAATTCTAATAAACCGAGACTAATTTAAATAATTTCTTAAACTGGTCTTTCGTAAACCAAAAAGGGTAAAAAAGAAGAAAATTAATTTTGAAAAGAAATCCATAAATAAGCTATGAAGATCTTTTTAATTTAAAACTTTCCGAAGATCTTAACAACTTTGGAAACAAATAAATTCAAAGTGTGAAATATTTTATAGAGATAAATTTATTAAAATAAATTTGACTATTTTAAACAAAAATTTTATAATTTAAATAATATATTTTGGTTAACGAAATATAACTTCAAAATAAAGTCGTAAACATGCGACGAAGTTATAATCGAAAACAAATCTAAATTATTAATGTAATACCCTGTTTTTGTAAATTCAGTTTTATTAAGTTTAATTATTTTATTTGCGTAATTTGTTGTAAACATTTAATTATTTTAATTTTGATTCGTTTTATGGATTTATCGACGATTTTGAGTTTATATTTTGAATTTAATTAATTATTGTCATTGCGGATCATTTTAGATAAATTCGTTCACAATTATGATTTTATTATATGATTTCGATTTTCGGTTAAAAATATGTATTTCCGTTCGTGTAAAGTTTTAGACATTTCGTCGATTAATTCTCTCGTGTGCATAAAATACATTTATTGCAATTCTTCCGATTTCTCTGTTTTTACTCTTTTTGATCCCTTAAAAATTTGTGAATCAATCTAAAAATATTTTTGAGTTCATCCATTCATTCTATTCATTCATGTTTCACCCTTTCCTTCCGAATCACCAAATTGTGGAAAAATTCATTTACGCGATTAGACGATTTTAGTCGTTTTTGCTATTTTAATCCGTTGGTCATCAGATAAGTTCCGAGACCAAGTATTTTTATATATTTAATTTTATAAAAATATTCCGCATCAATATGTGATAACTTGAACCCCTATTATTCATTTTCTAAATTTGCGGAAAAACGCGTTTCCGCAACTTACCCGTTTTTGCCATTTTTGATCATTTTCCATCCGTCAAGGATCAAACCTACTCCAATACTTAATATTTTTATATATTTGAGTTTCTAAGATTATTCCGAACATTTTCATAAAATTTTATAATTTTTGGAATTCAAGTGATATTTTTCCCAATGAGTGTCCATTATTAGGCTTTCTTGCAATTTAATTAATCAAAATAAATTGTAACCAATCCTCTAACTAATATTCCAATCCTAACTAGTCTCCTAACTATTAGACTAGGGTTTCTATATTTAGCTTATGTTTAGCTTATTATTAATCCCTTCCATATTTAGATTAGTAACCCTAATTCTGTAATTATATATACTCATTATTATTATCAATACATGCACGGTTGATACTATCTTACATGGTATCAAGCTAGGGTTGCCGTCGATCCTCTCTTCCCTGCCCCTCTCTTCTCTGCCTTTCTTCCTCGACAATGGCCACCACTTCCCGTTTTCATCCTACCATGGCTGTCACCAACATCCGCAACCACATCCCTATCACTCTTGATTCTGAAAATGGCCTGTATGACTCGTGGTCAGCCCTTTTTCTTATTCACTGCACCGCACACGACGTCCTTGATCACGTCGTCCCTGCCGCTGAAGACAAAGAGCCGCCGTCCTCTTCCTCCCCTGCCGCAGACATGGCTCTCTGGAACAGACTTGATGCCATTGTCAAGCAATGGATTTACGGCACCATCTCCCTCGACCTGTTTCACTCTGTTTTCGTCAAGAATGACACAGCACTGCAAGTTTGGCAGCGCCTCTCCGAGCTTTTCCTGGACAATCAGTCCACCCGTGCGGTTCATCTTGAGACGGAATTTGCTGCGCTTACCATGAGCAAATTCTCCTCCGTCGATGCCTACTGCCAGAAGTTGAAGATGGTGGCCGACCAGTTACACAACGTGGGTGCCCCTGTCTCGGATCAGCGCCTCGTCACCAAGCTCGTCGCCGGCCTGTCTCCACCATACGTACACCTTGGCTCCGTCATCACCAATCTCCAACCCTTCCCCACCTTCTCTCGTGCTCGTTCGATGCTGCGCGCCCATGAAGCTAATGAATCTTCCCGCGCTGCATTATCCTCTTCCACAGACTCTGCGTTGCTAGCTGCTTCCTCTGACGACCCTCCCTCGTCTCCTCCTGCTGCTGCCTCCCCTCCCACCTCCTCTCGCGGTGGCAACGGCGGCCACCATCGCCGGAAAAATTCATCCCGCCACGGCCACAAGTCCTCTGGCTAGCCTCGCCATGCTCGCGGGGGCAGGAACTCGGGTCGTCAACCTTCCTCGCCAACTCCCGCTCCGCATACCGCCCCATATTTTATTCCACCGTGGGCTTATCCCTCTTGGGCCTTACCACCCTGCCCATATCCCTCCTTGCCCAGGCCCTGGCAGCCCCATCCACAGCACGCCATCCCTCCCCATCCACAGCAGCCCCATCAACCGGGTATTCTTGGCCCACCTCCTCAAGCCCACATGGCCACTCTTCCATCATCGCGGGGATATGCTCCTACCGACATTAATGCCGCCATGCATACTCTCACACTTACTCCTCCGGATACCAATTGGTACATGGATACGGGCGCCACGTCTCACATGACTGCCCAACAAGGTACTCTCTCGCCTTATTTTAATTTGAGCAACAATCATAAAATTGTCGTCGGTAATGGTCATTCAATTCCAATTCACGGTCATGGTCGTACCACTTTACCTTACCCCCACCCCCCTCTCCAATTGAACAATGTCTTACATGCCCCTAAACTTGTCAAAAATCTCGTTTCCGTTCGTCAATTCACTCGCGACAATTTTGTCACTGTTGAATTTGACCCATTTGGCTTTTCTGTGAAGGATTTACGGACGGGGGAGCGACTAATGAGGTGTAACAGTCCTGGCGACCTTTATCCAATTATTTCAAATAAGGCTTCCCCTTTTCCATCCGCATTTGCTGCTTTGTCTCCGGATTTATGGCACTCTCGATTAGGCCATCCGGGTCCTATTGTTTTAAATAAACTTCGTCATTTCAATTTCATTAAATATAATAAGACCCGTCAACGGTTTTGCACTTCTTGTCCCCTCGGGAAACATGTTAAACTTCCTTTTTCTGACTCTTTATCTGTTACGTATATGCCATTTGATCTTGTGCATAGTGACCTGTGGACCTCTCCCATACCCAGCTCCCATGGCCACCATTATTACGTACTTTTTCTGGATAATTTCTCTAATTTTTTATGGACTTTTCCCCTCTCCCAAAAATCTGATGTGTATTCCACCTTTCTCCAGTTCCATACCTACATACGCACACAATTTGAACGTGACATTAAAACCTTTCAATGCGACAACGGTCGTGAATTTGACAATTCTATCTTTCATCAATTTAGCAAACTCCATGGCATGACATTTCGTTTTTCTTGTCCACATACATCCCCACAAAACGGCAAAGCCGAACGAAAAATCAAAACCATTAACAACATTATCCGCACATTGCTTGCTCATGCTTCCCTCCCTCCCTCCTTTTGGCACCATGCCCTCGACATGGCTACCTATCTTCTTAATATTCTCCCTTCCAAACTCCTCCACTATAAAACTCCCACTGAAATTCTCTACCACAAACTCCCCACCTATGATCATCTTCGCATTTTTGGTTGTCTATGCTTTCCTCTTTTCCCATCCACAACCATTAACAAACTTCAACGTCGCTCCACCCCGTGTGTCTTTTTAGGATATCCATCGAATCATCGTGGTTACAAATGCTATGATCTCTCCAGCAGGAAAATCCTCACATGTAAACATGTGATTTTTGATGAGCTTACTTTTCCCTTTGCTACTTTGCTTTCCCCACCTCCTCCCACATATGACTTCTTAAGCGATGGTTTATCCCCTTCGTTCCTCTCCCACTTACATGAGCATCCTCCCGATCCGAGTCCACCTCCTTCGCCTCCACCCTCCTCACCACCATCATCATCTCCCACCCCTCCCCCACCCAGACCTGTCACTAGGGGGCAACATGGTATATTTAAACCAAACCCAAAATATCAGCACGCCTTTCCCATGCACACCACCCCACCGCTAATCACCATTTCTCCCATCCCCACCAATCCTGCCACTGCCCTTCATGACCCGAATTGGAAACTTGCCATGACCGATGAATATAATGCTCTTATTAAAAATAAGACGTGGGACTTAGTACCTCGTCCTTCCAATGTTAATATCATTCGGTCCATGTGGATTTTTCGACACAAGAGAAACTCTGACGGTTCTTTTGAGCGTCACAAAGCTCATCTTGTTGGTGATGGCAGGTCACAACAAGCAGGTGTGGATTGTGATGAAACCTTCAGTCCTGTTGTCAAACCAGCGACCATTCGCACAGTTCTCAGTCTGGCCTTGTCCAATTCCTGGTCTATTCATCAGTTGGACGTCAAGAATGCGTTTCTTCATGGGACTTTGAATGAAACAGTTTACATGCATCAACCGCTGGGTTTCCGAGACCCCAATCGACCGAATCATGTATGTTTGCTCCGAAAATCTCTTTATGGTTTGAAACAAGCTCCCCGCGCATGGTATCAGTGGTTTGCAGACTATGTTGCTTCCATTGGTTTCACTCACAGCCGTTCTGATCACTCCTTATTTATCTACCGTCGTGGCGCTAATCTGGCTTATCTGCTGCTCTATGTTGATGACATCATTCTTACTGCTTCCTCTGATGCTCTACACACGTCCATTATCACTCTCCTCAGCACCGAATTTGCCATGAAAGACTTGGGTCCCTTAAGTTATTTTCTGGGCGTTGCTATGGCTCGTCACAAGGATGGTCTCTTTTTATCCCAACAGAAGTATGCTGAGGATATTATTGCCAGAGCAGGCATGACTGGTTGTAATCCCTCCGCCACTCCCGTGGACACAAAAGGCAAACTCAGTGCTTTTTCAGGCCCTAAATATAGTGATCCTACCAAATATCGACAGCTTGCTGGTGCCCTAAAGTATTTAACATTTACCCGTCCTGATATTTCTTATGCCGTTCAACAGGTTTGTCTCCACATGCATGATCCTCGGGATGCTCATATGGATGCTCTCAAACGCATCTTGCGATATATTCAGGGCACTGTGACTTTTGGTATTTATTTGTACAAGTCTTCCCCTCTTTCGTTGATCTCTTATACTGATGCTGATTGGGGCGGATGTCCTGACACTCGCCGCTCCACCTCTGGGTATTGTATCTTCCTCGGTGATAATCTTGTTTCCTGGTCTTCCAAGCGCCAACCCACTATTTCCAAATCCAGTGCCGAAGCAGAATACAGAGGGGTTGCCAACGTTGTGTCTGAATCTTGTTGGCTTCGCAACCTGCTCCTTGAACTTCACTGTCCGCTTTCCCGTGCTACATTGGTTTACTGTGACAATGTTAGCGCCATGTATCTCTCTGGCAATCCCATTCAACATCAACACACTAAGCATATCGAGTTGGATATTCACTTTGTTCGTGAACAGGTTAAACGCGGTGCTGTCCGTGTTCTTCATGTCCCATCTCGTTACCAGCTTGCTGATATTTTTACCAAAGGCCTTCCACGTCTTTTATTTGATGAGTTTCGCGACAGTCTCAGTGTTCGCCCATCTCCCGCTTCGACTGCGGGGGAGTGTTAGACTAGGGTTTCTATATTTAGCTTATGTTTAGCTTATTATTAATCCCTTCCATATTTAGATTAGTAACCCTAATTCTGTAATTATATATACTCATTATTATTATCAATACATGCACGGTTGATACTATCTTACACTAACCAAACCAAACCAGATTTGTAACTTGGTTACATGTCTCCCAACCAAAAAGTGCAACTAGTACCATAATCATGACTTTATGACATTTCTCTTACACACTCAACCATAGCCTATCATCTCTCTTACACCCTTAATCCTAGCACTCAAGTGAGGCCAAGGTCAAACCAAAAACTCAATCCACACTCCACCATATCAGATCCTACTCTATCTTTGCCAAATCGTGCGTTCCTATCCCAAAACGCACATAAAATCATAGATTGTAGTAGAGTGCAAAGTTGATTACTTTCCAACTTTGAGCAACTCGTTCTCTCTCTCTAGTTATCATTTTCATTTGTTTTTTGTTTCTTTCGAAAGCCTGCATTTCATACTATGAATCCATATAATTTAAATCCCTGAATTCGAAATCCCTCATGCTTATTCAAAGCCAAACTTTTGCTTCCCAACCAGCTTTACAAAATCAGCAAAGCTGATTTTTTTGGTGACATCGAGCATCTTTTATGCATCCACCTTAATTCCTCTACCCTATATTCTTGTTTGGTATTTTTCCATGCATGTTATTACTCATCTACAGACCCTTCTTACCAAGGAAATCATTCCCCTACCCTCTCTTTTTCCTCTCCTATCTACCTTGCCGAGCAACATTGAAGTTTTTGCTGCAGTGGTTAAGTGGCTTGCAGCAAAGATTTCGTGCCTTTGATGCCTTCTTTTCTCCTTGTTTTCCTCCCCTTTAACCCTCCAAAACCTTAATCCATCATTCCTTTGTGGTTATTGGTTGTTTTGTGGTGGTTTTCAAGCCTCCCTATTCAAGAGTAATATTTTATATTTCACTTCTTCCATTCCAATTCCTTTCTTTCCCATTTTTGTTATTTATTGAACTTGGTTTATCTAACTCCTTTACCTAATATTCTTGAAGGTGAAAAAGTGGTTTAGAGAAGGAATTGCTAGATTCCTTATTTTAGCTTTGCTAAGGAGCTTAGGAGTTTTGGTAACAAAACTAACCTTTAGAAATAGGATTTTGTGCTAGGTGTATTATATGTTCTATTATGTGTGGATAGATTTATTTTAATTATAAGCATGAAATAATATCTTGAAAAATATTGTATGACATGTGTATGTTTCTACCTTATGTGTTTAAGCATGAATATCTAATGAGAAGATGGTTTATGCGATTCTTTTTATATGTTTATACCTGCTGGAAAAGTGATGAATATTTAGTGAAGAGGTGATGAATTTTCAGTAGAGTCGTGATGAATTTACAGCATAGTCGTGACGAATATCCCTGGATCTGAGTAGTTTAGCTCTCTCCCTTGCTATTTTATGTGTGCTTTGGTTGTTTTAAAATTATCTAAGTATTTCCCTATATGTATAATAGTGTATAGAAGTTAGATTATGAGTTTTTGATCATTTAGAGTTGAAATGAAATTTTTATAAGGCTTTCACATATTCAACCATGGGTACATTGGGCAATAAAGATTGTTTTTGGAAAGTTTTAAGTGCAACATTGTCTTCATTGGGTCTTTTACCTAAAATTTGGTATATGATATGTTAGGATTTGATGTTGTTTAGAGTAAGTTATGAATTTTAGAAGCTTAAGGTACTTTTTGGTTAATAAAGATATTTTCGTCATTTCATGTAAATTTCTAGAAATTTGGAGACCTAATTGAATATTGTACTAATACAAGAATTTAGAATTTATAATTCTAATACTTGGGTAACATTGATGAGTAAACTTAGAGACCTTAATTAAAATGATTCACTAAGTAAGGAAAAGAAAAAGAGAAAGAGACATTGTGGGTGTATTGAGGAATCTTAATATTTTATGCTATTTCCCTATTGATATTTCACCCTAAAAAAAATAATTGGCTAAGTGTAATATATTTTAGCATAAATTACACCTCTCTTTCTCAATTTGCTTAGCTAGCTTCAGATTTAGATAAGTCATTACTTACCTTTACTTATGACGGATTCTTGATGTATGTCTGCTTGGAGTGGAAGGTGATGATGATGCTTATCGATTATTTAATTATGTCAAGCATATGCTATGTTCTATATGGTAATTGTATGAATAGATGAATTTGTAGCCTCAATGCAATGCGTGTTAATATGAAGCTTGAATATTGTATGTGTGTAAGTGTGCGAAGGGTTGAATATTGATTGAAGTTACTGTAACACCCCAAAATTCACTATATTTTTTTTTTCCAAAAGTGGAAGCAATTAAATTAGAAACACTGAAAACCTGTGAATTCTGGGGATGTTACCGCCACACTTAGTACCAGACCGATTCACTCCGACCGTTCCAGTACCAAGTGCTAAGGCTAAGAAAAGAAAATCAGTTATAAATCAATACAATCCAAATTCCAAATAATCATTAACCGATTGTAAAACAAAATCAGAGTACGCATCAAGAATCGTGAATTAAATAAAAATCAGAGTGCAAAATCAAAATTCCTCAAAGGGAATAATCTTACAATCAATAAAAGATTTATTCGAAACACTTAATACAAGTAATGAATCATAAGAGAGTAAATTTAATACACCAGAAATAACACAATGATATAAAATCATATGAAGAGGAAATACAGCCACGACACTCTCGATCCTCAGGCCAAACATGCTCGACACTCAGCCCCAACTGATATCTCGCCCACCTGCACAAATTAGAAGGGCATACTACTCGTGGGAATGAGCAGCACCCACGAAAAGGGTGATCAGTACGCTACGTACTGAGTAAGGTAACCGAACACTAAGGTCAACACATAAGCACATAAAATCATGCATAAGAATAAAAGATCATAAAGACCATCATCATATCATCATATCGACCAATCATTCAGGTACATACATAAAGGCCCAATCATAGTCCAGATTAATTACTTAATTAATCTTTTATCGGAATTCGATTCACACCATGCCTTTTATATCAAATCCATGCGAGTACGGAAGCCCCCACTATTATAGCCGATGGATCGGAGGCACATAGGGTATCATACCCTAACCACTATTATAGCCGGTGGATCGGATACACATAGGACTACGCGTCCTAACCACTATTCCTAACCGGTGGATCTGTTGGCTCCGGCACGCATGGTGTTCCACTGTAAGTAATTAGTATCTTTTAGGCATTTTAACAAAACTTTGGTTTGCGGTTGTTGAGCTCGGGAACCCCCACTATTATAATCGGTGGATCGGTTTACGCATAGAGCATCCTGCTCTAACCACTATTATAACCGGTGGATCGGTCACACATAGGTTAAAAACCCTAACCACTATTCCGAACCGGTGGATCGGTTGGTCCCGTCTCAACGATCTTCCATTTTAAATAATTAGTGTCTTAAGTATCTTATTCAAAGCTTACCCTGGACATGCATGAATCAACACACATCATAATTCACAATTACACTTTAATCACCAAATATACTTGTTACGACAAAAACCCTAAGCAGCCACCACATACCACAATTAACCTCAACAAATTATAATTCAGTCTCCTCCATACCCGTAATTTTCTCCACGTGCTATTTTTCATCCCAAGTGCTCAAACGCCCAAACAACACTTACATGACCTTCCTTACATCTCAAATTAACTTTCCACACGTAAATTTCATACCCATGCAGACATTAATCTCCCCATGCAAAACCCTAACTCAAAACCCTAATACCGCCATTCATCCACCAATGCCACCATGTAAACCCTAATACCACAATGAAAACCCTAATGCCACCATGCAACCATTAATACTACTATGCAAAACCCAAGATTTTATCATACAAAACCCTAAATTCAATCCATATAACCCAAAGATTCATTCATACCAAACCCTAGATTCAAACCATATAAAACCCAAAGATTCATCCATACCAAACCAAGTATTCATCCTTACCAAACCCTAAATTCAAACCATATACAACCCAAAAATTCATCCATACCAAACTCTAGATTTGAACCATATCAAACAAGAGATTCATCCATATAAAACCTTACATTAGATCCTTCCACATAAACCCATAAATTAGATTCTCCAAATCAAAACCATAAATTAAATTCTTCCATACAAAACCATAGATTAAATTCTCTCACACAAAATCATACAAAACCATAAATTAAAATTTTCCATATAAAACCATAAATTATATTCTCCATACAAAACCTCAAAAATCATAAATTAGATTCTCATACCCGAAACCCTAAAATTCTCCATTTTATTCCTCTACTCATGAATCAATGGAATACTTAGGTCAACTCACATCCCTTAGTCAACTTCTTTCCCCATCCTACTTTTCATCTCTTTTTCCCATACAAACCACACCGACGTCCTCTCATGCATGTCTTACAAGGTCACAACATATATTGTTACATGCATATAGCACACATGCCATACAAAAACATACTTCAACTCCACGTCATATCATATACAACATAATTAATAATCATAAACATATAATGCATATCATATGAATCACATAATACATATAAGCACACAATGACCTTAGTAAACCCTTACCTAAAACGACACCGGTCTTGGAGCACGCTCCTATACCACTGAGGGCTTGGACCAAATAATAACATATTGATAACAATAACATTAACAAAAGTATAACTTTACTAAAGATATAGAATTAATAGAAATATTATAAAATCTGATAATATAGGGTTAAAGACTTTTCCCTAATAATAATAAAGATACTAAAATAGTAATAGCTAAGATACTAAAATAATGTAACAACAATATAATAAGAGTAATAATAATAAAAAAAACTAATGGTAAAGCATTTTTAATATTAATTACAGAATAATAATAATAATAGTAATTCGAAGTAATAAAAATACTAATAATAACACCTTAATATTATTAATTAAGATAATGACAATAATAATAATACTTATAATAATGACAAAATCGAATTAAAATATATTAGAGCTTCAGACCCTGCAGAAATAAAATCAAAACATTAATACTAATAATAATATCAATAACACAATAATAGAAATAATAATAAAAGTAATAGTAATCTATTTCAAATAATTGAAATAAATTAAATTAAGGATTATAAAAATAGGAAGAAGGGTTCAGAGGGTCTAGGGTTCAACCTTAGACTGGTGGGGATAGGCGGCACCTGCGGTGGTTCGCGGAGGCGGCGGCGGTGGTCGGAAAAACTATCTAAGTGGGAAAAAGATGAAGAAAAAGAGAGAAGGAGCAGGGGAAAAATCAACATAAGGTTATGATTTGGTGGAGGAGGATTAGAGGAAGATTTTTGGTGGTTCAGAAGGCAGAAGAAGTGGCGGAAACGGCGGCGGACGGCTACTTAAGGATTTCTGGGTAAAAATTCAGGCGAGACAAGAAGCCAACTTTGCATGATTATTGAGGCTCGTACAAGAAGAATCGAGAGGTGAAAATGGTTTAGTTAAATAGATGAGCTTTCAGGGAAGAGAATGGAATGTTTCGGTGGAGCTGAGGTTCGTTGAAGACGGCGGAATAGGCGTCTGAAGTTGGGGTGGCGGCAGCTCGGGCCGAGGGTTTTGGGGGAAGAAAAATCTTCCACAACTCCTACAATCCAGTTATTTATAGATGTTGGAATGGATAATGAGGAGCTGGAGGTCGACATGGAAGTTTTAAATGTAAGAATTTGGGTGGCCGGTGGCAGTAAACGATCGAGCATCGTTTGGGTTGGTTCAAAGGTTCGGGACGTTGGGGAGAGGAAACGGGAGATATTTAATGTCCAATAATTATATGAAGTTATTTCTGGAGTTAATAGGAAGACAATGAGACAAGAAACGGCCGGTATTATTCACCGTATCAGGAGAAGCCATTGACGGCGTCGAAGCTTGCATCGCAGCGACGGAGAAGGAAGGAGGAAGAAAGAAGAAGAGAGGGAGGCGGTCGGGTCGGCCGGAAAAGAAAAGAAAAAGGAAGAACCGGGCTGGTCGGGCGCTGGTCGAAGGATTCATTAAATCGAACGACGCGTTTCAGTGGAAGCCGAGCCAAAACGCGGAGCGGCGGAGTCAGACGAAGGAGCCGCGCGGGCTGGGCCGAAGAAGGAAGAAGAAAAGAAAAGAAGAACTGGGCCGCGCCAGGCCCAGTCGGGGAAAAGAAGAGGAAAAAGAAAAAGAAGAAAAAGAAAGAAAAATGTAAGGAAAAAAGAAGAAAGAAAAAGAAAAAGGGAAAAAGGAAAGGAGAAAAATAATTAGATTAGGGTCAATTAAATTAATTTGAATATTTAGAATATTTAAAAATAATAATATTTAAATAAAATAATATTTAAATCCCTTTTTAGGCTAAATTAGGATATTTAAAATATTTTCCATAAATTCTTTTTTAATTAGCAAAACACCCTAAATTCCTCCAATTAAATTATTTATAAAATTATTATTAATTTAAAACTTTTTTTAAAATAATTTATTTAGTTAATTTCCAAAATAACATATTTAATTATCCAAAATGCCAAAATTTCTCTAATAAAAATACTTACAAAATTCTTCTTAATTTTTCCTAATGAATTCCTTTTTATTTTAATAAAATTAATTTATTTAAATAATTTTTCTAATAAAATATCATTTAAATATTATTTATAAAATTAGAAATTTTCGGGGCATTTCAGTTACATGATACCTTATGCTGTATTTTATGCCATGGACTCATTCGGCTTTTAATGCTCCTAAAGTTATTCAGCTTTAATGCCTCATGAATTGGATCGGCTTTAATGCCTCTGGAATCGATCGGCTTTAATGCCACTTAAATTGGTTCGGCTTTAATGCCCCTGAAATCGATCGGCTTAAATGCCATTTGGATTGGTTCGGCTTTAATGCTGCTTAAATTGGTTCGGCTTTAATGCCACTTAAAATTGACCGGCTTTAATGCCGCTTGGCTTTAATGCCATTTGAAATTGATGTAATAATGGAAAGTCATTTTTTTGATGGATGTGAGCTAAGTGCTGTTATGTGGGCCTAATTTATGATTGGCTAAATCCTTGAATAAAATATTAATCACTTAAAGTGAAAGATCTTAAGTTGGAACTTGTATCACTCGGGGTAGCTATCCGAGTTCGGTTTGGTATTCACTTGGTACCATTCCGGTGTTTTTCTATTCTTTGATCCTGGGTGCCTTACGAGGTCCGGAGAGGCCCTCTTCTACTCTATAGGTGTCTCGATCTATTTCGGCCCTATAGGGGGTATGCATACTTAAGTGATTAGGTGTCCTATTTATTGGTGGTCTGGTTACGTTTCTGGGCGGGCCAGCTAGGGCTAGTACCGTTCGAGTACTAGATTAGTTGTTACGATCTCTTCGAGTCTCCATCCTCAAGTTAATATAATAAATTGGTTGTGATCATGATGATAAAATATAATAACCAATGGATCCCATCTACCCATATATCCATATTACATTATTTTATGCTTGAAGGTTGAGTTTCGTGTTCTCAATTAACATATATATGTAAGCATGATATTATCTTGTTATTATATGCTCTATTTCTTTCTTCGCATGGACCTCGCACTCAATGCTATCTCTTTAGGATAGTTATGTTGCTCAGTACATGATGTGTACTGATACTACACATTTGTAGACGTTGTGTTGCAGATATATGATGATGATCCTGCGGACTTTAAGGAGGTTCCTCATGCGGAGTGATGCGGGTTTATACCCTCGGGATTAGGGTGTAGAGTCATTTCTATCTAAGGTCGCACATGTTATGTGCCCTAAATTTTGGATATCGCTTTTGGACTCTTCATCTCTTTTAACCTCCTTAGCGCTTTTTATATATTGTATTATTTGGAGCATGTACTCCATACTTTGTTATTATATCTAAATTATTCAAGTCTTCTGCTATTTATATCTATTTTCGTAATTTTTAATTTACTTGATGTAAAGTTTTAGCCTTGCACGTAGTACGAGAAAGGTATGGACTAGACTCGTGCTATGTGTGGCGGTAACACCTGCTATATTATGTTAATGCTTCCGCTTAAAAACGAAAAATTTTTAGTAGTAAAATTCGGGGTGTTACAATTAAAAAATCAAAATATGAAAAAGAATAGAAATACATTTTTTTTACCTAAAAATCAAAATCATATGAATATAATAAAATTATGGTCGTGAACGAATTTAGGTAGAATGATCCGTAACAACTAATTAAATTTAAATGTGAAGTCAAAATCATTGATAAATCCGTAAAATGAATCGAAATTAAAATAATTCAATATTTACATCAAATTACGCTAATAAAATAATTAAGCTTAATAAAATTAAATCTAAAGATACAGGGTATTACATTTGGAGCTATAGAAACAAGTGCAAGAGTTGTTTGACTGAGGTTATATTCGGAAGAGTGTGAGTCCATATGGGGTTCCAGCTTTGTTGGTGCCTAAGAAGAATGGTACGTGGATGATGTATATTGAGTCAAGAGCAATCAACAACATCGCAATCAAGTACAAATTTCTAATGCCAATATTGGATGACATGTTAGATGAGTTACATGGTATAAAGGTGTTCTCGAAGATTGATCTTAGAAGAGGTTATCATCAAATGAGAATAAGGGAAGGGGATAAGTGGAAGATAGATTTCAAGACTAAGTATGGGCTATATGAGTGGTTGGTGATGCCATTTGGGCTATGTAATGCATCGATTTCCTTCATGAGGTTGATGATGGAGGTACTTAGACCATTCCTTGGAGTCTTTATTATTGTCTACCTTGATGATATCTTAGTATATAGTGAGAGTGAGTTTGAGCACATACCATACTTGAAGAGGATATTTGATATGCTTAAAGAGGTGAAGCTCTATGGTAAGATGGAGAAGTGTGATTTTATGATGGGAGAGGGTATTTTTTCTTGGTTATATTATGAGTGGAGATGGTATTCGAGTTGATCCATCAAAGGTGGAAGCTATACAATCGTGGTTTATTTCTACTAATGTCAAAGAAGTTCAAAGTTTCCATGGATTGGCCTCATTCTATAGGAGGTTCATCAAATATTTCTCTACCATTATAACATCTATCACACAACTAATGAAGAAAGGAGAGTTACATTGGAAGGATCAAGCTACAAGAGCTTTTGAAGACTTGAAGATAAAGTTCTCAAATGCACCAGTATTATCTTTACCTTGTTTTGATAAATTATTTGAAGTAACTTGTGATGCTAATGGTGTAGGTATTGGGGGTGTGCTTTCACAAGAAACGAAGCCGATTGCTTTCTTTAGTGAGTAGTTAAATGGCATAAGATTTAACTATTTGACCTACGATAAAGAGTTTTATGCTATTATGCGTTGTTTGGAGACCCTGAGTCATTACTTGAGACCCAAAAATTTTATACTTCATTCAGATCATGAGAGCTTAAAGTATTTGAATGGTCAAAAGATGGTGAATCTAAGACACGCTAAGTGGATAAGCTTCATACAGACATTTTTGTTTTCTACAAGATATGTTGATGGCAATGAAAATGTTGTGGAGGATGTATTATCAAGGAGGACCATGGTACTTACCATGATGAATGCAAAGCTTTTGGGGTTCGAGATGTTGAGGAGTCAATATGCCATGGATGATGATTTTGCTATGATATTTGAAGATTGTAAGAAACAAGGAAGTTATAGGGCTTATGTTATTCAAGATGGGTTCTTATTTAATCACAACAAATTATGTGTACCGAAGACTTTAGTTCAAGATTTATTAATCAAAGAGGTGCCTGATGGAGGAATTGCAGGAAACTTTAGATTTCACAAGACTTTAGAGTTGGTGTAATAACATTTCTCTTGGCTGAGAATGCAAAAGGGAGTACAAGCCATGGTTACTAGGTGTGTTATGTGTCATAGGAGTAAGAGTTTCTTTCACAAAGGGTTATATGTACCATTACCTATTTCTACTCTACCATGGGAAGGTGTTAGTATGTATTTTATTTTGGGATTGCCTAGGACACAACAAGGCAAATATTCTATTATGGTTGTAGTGGATCAATTTTCCAAGATGGCTCATTTTATTCTATGTCACAAGACCGATGATGCTACCCATGTTGTGGATTTGTATTTCAAGGAGATCATGAAGTTGCATGAAATTTTTAGAGTATTGTTTTAGATAGAGATATGAAGTTCCTAAGCTATTTTTGGAAGACATTATGGCACATGCTAGGAACAACACTTATATTTAGCGCGTCACATCATCCTCAAATGAATGGACAAATCAAAGTTACTAATAGAACTTTGGGTACTTTTCTAAGGGGATTGGTGAGAAAGAGTGCTAAGGATTGGGATGTAAAGTTAGCACATGCAGAGTTTACTTACAATCAAATTCCTTCTGCTGCAACAAGATCTAGTCCGTTTGAGATAGTATATGGTATTAATCCATGGATGCCAATTGATATGGTTCCATTGAATAAGATGGAAGTGAAGATTTATGATGCACAAGAGAAAGTGGAGTTCTTGCAAAAACTTCATAAACAAATCAAGCATAATATTGAGAAGGAAAATGAAGGGTACAAGACAAAAGTATACAAGCATAGGAACCAACATGTTTTTCAACTAGGAGATTTAGTATAGTTACATTTCAGGAAGGATAGATTTCCTAATCTAAGAAAATAAAAGCTTATTCCAAGGGAAGATGGTCCATTAAAAGTACTTCAAACATTTTGAGAAAGTTCTTATGAACTCAATTTGCCAGATTCATATGGTGGGGTATTAATGACATTCAATGTTGGACACATTAGCCTTTATTATGACGATGCAAATTTGAGGGCAAATTCAAATCAACAAGTGGAGAATGATATAGGAGAAAACACTTAAGAATTGGCTTTCATAATTATGGAATAAATTATTCTTCATTTGAAAATTATCTCCCATAAATTTGAAGACCAACAGATGGTTACATTGCTAGAAATGTACGTAACAAGAAATTAAGTGCCTATGTGCATGTGCATGGTGTGCATGTAAATGATGACCACGTGCATGGGGAGTTTATTGGCTGCTTGTTTGAGCATTAATATCAATATTAGATAATTAATTAATTAAGTAGCAAGATTGGATAATAGAAAAGGCATAAAGTTAGTATAAAGATAACATAATATCTTTTAGCTTGGAATCTTTTGAATTATACTTTAGCCACTGTTATAATGGCTATAAGCAGCCATATAAGGCATAAGTATGACATTGAAGATTGAAGATCAATATTGAAGTTTAATACAAGTGAATTTTGTGTGATTTCAATTCAATTTAATCAAACATGTGTGAACGATTTAACTTGAAAATTTTAATCTCTTTGTCTATGTGAATTAGAGATTAATTCATATCCTTTTCTACTCTCTATAACCCATAATTTTCCAGCTATAAATTTCATCAAAACATCACTCTATTTTGAGCATAATTGAAGCCCTAATTTGGTTTACCCATTAAAAACCACAAACCACCATTCGAAGCCCTAAAACCCTTCATCGAACTATCTTTTTTTCTATTCAAATCAAATGCTAACCCTAACCCTAACCCACGATCTCAACCCTCATCTAAACCCTAACCTTCAAAGCTTAGCCTCATCAATATACCATTGTCAAATGCATATACTAATTAACATATATCATTCAAACTATCAACATCGAACTCTATCTATTTTGTTTGAATCATCACCACCATCTTTCCATCCGATTCGAATGAGTTAAACCCTAATACACCATCATCGAGTATTATCATAATAATTATCATCACAATTGAAGCATAATCTCATCAATTTGAGAAATCCATCCTCTCACCCACATCACTCACTTTTTTGAGCTCAGGCTTGGCTCGTTAAATAAACAAGCCCAAAAGTGAGGCTTGAGTTTGACTAATTTAACTAAAAGAACGATTTGAATCGAGCTTTTAATAAGTCGAGCCAAGCGAAATACCAAACCATCTCATTTCATTTACATCACTACCTATAAATGTGGGTTTATAATTAGATTTAGGCTAAAATATGTTAGATTAGGGTATGAGGATAATTTAATTAACAACCATCTGAAGTTAAGTTTAGGTTTAGGTTAAAGTATTAATGACCCTGGATAAAGATTAGAGTCATGTTAAGAATTAGGATTAAAATGTTAGGGTTAGGTAGAAACATTAATTTTCTAGGATTAGAATTAGGTTATGATATTAATTATGCGGGATTAGGTTTAGCTAAAATTTATTATATTATATAATCTTATGGTCATTTTTAAGTAAGGCTAGGTAACCCTTATATTCTCTCTCATCCATGGCATTTATAACTTTATTCTATCATTTAATAAAAGCATTAGCAAATGCTCTACTCCTTGAAATTTGTATATACCTTTCATCCATATATTTATTAATATGGAACTAACATAATAGGTGCTTCAAATAAGGAAATATTTGATTACTTACATATATTTATCCAATCTCCCTATCTGTGAGTATATTTATTGGCATAAATACATCCATTAATCATTTTACCTTATATATCAATCACAAATAATTATATCTATTCTCTAATGAAAGAAAAGTATATGCAACATTAAAATTCTTCATTGAACTAACCCTAACAATCTCTAAAAAATATATATTACACTAGCTTGCCTTATATGTGAAATCCATTTGTAAAACATATACAAATGAATCTATAAACTAAATCAATGTAGGTTGTGAAAAGAATACTTTTGTTAAAGTATTAGCAGCTATAATGCTTCTAGACCACTGATTGATCTGCTATATATTACATATGTACTTGTAAAACCCTCCATTATAGATTTCATCTTATATTATTTATATTGTTATTGTAACGTCTTCTTAGATATATCTCAATATTTTATGTCTTCATATGAACTTTAGTTAATTCTTTAAATATCTCCATTTCATTTTTAGTGTAATAACCTATTTCCCATAAATCCTAATTAAGAACTTAATTGTAACTTGAAAAGTTATATGAATCTAATTATAGAAATTAAAGGTGAGTAATATGGGTTAGATGTATGAATTATATGTCTTTGAGTTAATTTGGTAGATGGATTAGATTACCTTGGTTGAAAGTGGAAGATTAGGGGTTTTGTACTAGGTGGTAAACGTGACCTTAGGTTTGGACAACTAGGCATTGTAATAGATACATTCGAGTCTAGGGGCTTTGTACTAGGGGCTGTAATAAGAACATCATTGATTATCATTGATTTTTGACATTTAACAAAGAAGGGAGAAAATTTGTTTAATATTCCTTGGAGTTCTCAACTTAAATGTATGAGAACATTAGAAGAATTTGTGTAATTAGCTTTGAAATTAAATAAGCTATTGAAGAGGACTAAGATAACTTCCAAGCCACCATGTTCTAAAATATGCAAACTAACCCTAGTTTAGAATTTAATTTTGAAAGAAATAAGGTAAGAGATCAAATAGAAAATGGAAAAAAATAAGATGGAAGAGAATATTATAAAGTAATGCTTCAAGTGTAAAGGTAATGGCTCCTTTGCTATTGATTATCCTAATTAAAAGGCCTTAAATTTGAGAGAAATTTATAACATGGAGCCATGTAATGATGATGAGACTAAGCTAGAGGATAAGGAGTGTTATAGTGCATAAATTGAAGAAGGCTAAGAGTGTTGAATCATGTAACGGATTATATGAGTGTACCCATGGTCATCTCCAACCAAATGAGACAAAATTTTAAAGACCAAATGTAAGTTGGGAGAAAACGTGTAAGAGGTCATAAATGATTGGGGTTCATGCACCTATGTATCAAAAAAGGATATGGTGAAGAATCTTAGCTTGAAAAATAAAAATTACTTAAGATCCTATTCCTTACAATGGCTCAACAAAGACAAAAGGGTAAGAGTTTCTAAACAAGTGATATTAAAATTTAAATTTTTTAATTATGTTGATGACATGTTATGTGACATATTACCAATAGATGCATGCCATATATTACTTGGGAGGCCATGATAGTATGATTGAGAGGTTTCCTATCATGGCGTACTAAACAAATACATGGTTTGTAAATGGACAAATGTTTAAGTTAAATCCCATAGTTAAGCTAGCAACTAATTCTAAGAATTCACAAGTGGAGTCCAAATTTAAAAATGAAGAAGAACTTCAAAGGTAGTTTCTAAGATTTAGTAAAGAAAGAAGAAAGCCAATAAAGGGAGTATAGAAAGCTATAACAGAATCTCACCAAGATTTTAGAAGAATTTTGTGATGTGCCTCCCAAAAAATTACTACATGGATTACCACTAATGAGAGGTATACAAGATGAAATTGATCTCATGCTAGGAACTTCTCTTATAAATAAGGGATCATATCGATGTAATCCTAATGAAACAAAATATCTTTAGAGTTGGATTCAAGAGTTGTTGGATAAGGGTCGTGTACAATAAAACATGAATATGTGTTGTGTTTAACCTTTTTTGGTGCCTAAGAAGTAAAGGATATGCAGGATGTGCATTGATTTGAGGTTAATAAACAACATCATAATCAAATATATATTTCCTATGTCAAGATTGGATGATATATTGGATGAGTTATGTGGAGCAAGAATATTCTCTAAAATGGATCTAAGGAGTGATTACCATCAAATACGGATTAGAGAACGAGTGTAGCACCCTTATTTTTCACTATTTAATTTTTTAAAAAAAAACCTTACGGAAGTAAAAAAAAAAAACTAATAAAAACTTAGGAAAAATGTGGTGTTATCCCCACATCCAACATAAGATAGGCATCAACCACCCATCTCCTGCTAGATATAGGGTTGAGAACCAAACCATTAAAAATGAAAGTAGAGTATACCAAACATATTATATAAACATTAAAAGGGAGACTTCCAAGTATAGGACCTCAACAGTTTACAAATGTTCAAATACACAAGGGAAAATTAAGCCAAAGTATAGAATCTCAAATTACAAAAACAAAAGTAGGACGCAACCTTAAACTATTTTTCATCAAGAACCACTCAAAAGTCTTTGAATGTCCATGCTCTTGAAACCCATGCCCTACTAACCATCCTAAAGAACCTACACATGGTCCTATACTAATGGGAATGAGCATATGACTAAGCAAACGAACACATCATTATGCTTCATACTGAGTAAGCTAAGTTTCCTCCTTAGTGGAGTTACCAGCACACAAGATTCTGACATAATATGGAGATCAAACTAGCCTATTTCATGTATATTTCATATGAACAGAATACATGCTCTATCATGGTCATGTCATGCATGAAAAGGTCATACCATAAATAAATTATCATGCTTAATAATATACATAATCATCGTAAATGAAAACATGCAAGATACTAAGTAGAATGTCTGGCTATTATTAAGGCTTTATTCATCCATGCACATAAGTTCATCATAGGCCATTTTCCACATACCTCACTTCTTAGGCCATTTATATATATATAAGCCATTATATCTTTTACCATTCCTTTTCTTTTTTATTTTATTCTTTTCTCTTTAGTCACATTTTTTAAGACTTATTTTCTACTTTTATATAGTCATTAGGTATAGTTTTAAGGCATATTCAAGTCAAAAGATTAAAGTCACACAATCTGGCTGAAATAGTTGATTGGTTTGGCCTAATTACTCAATCAATTTTACCAACTAGTCAATCGAATTTGGATGACCATTTGATTGGTTTGGCTCAGCTTAAACTAAGGATCCCTCAAGATTGGTCGCTCAGTTTAGCCAAACTAAATGACTATTTTGAGACCAGTCAATTGGTTCATCCAAACTAGTTATTGAGTTTAAGAAGAGAGCAAACCAAGGTCACCATAGACCTAATGGTTGATCACTTTGGGCCAACCATTCAACTATTCTAAGGACCAATCAATTGATTTTCCCCCAAACAACATAAATTAGACATTTTTCATTCAAATCATCCTATAAAATCCTACCACATCCAAACCAAAACATATCATAACTTCATACCAATACTTTATCAACTCATAAACTAAACCATGCTTCACAATTAATCAATCAACCCTAATTTCCCTAAAAATCATACATATCTACTCAACTGACATGAATCTAAAACTAAATTCTCATGCAAACATATAACATTAGGATCTTAAAGAATTCACCATATCGCATGCTTAATTGGATTACATTTTAAAAGAAAATTTAACTTACCTAGTGCAAGAAAAACTTTTCCACAAATAGAAAAACTAAACTCAAAAGATTTTCAAATTCCAAACCTTAAAAATTGAAGGTTAAAATTTCAAAAATCTAGTGACTAATTTCATAAAATAGAATTTAATTTAGGATAAAATAATTTACCAAACCTAAGAGAAAAATAAAGAGAATTCATGCTAAAAGTGAGACTCAAATTCCTCCTAAATCTAACCCTCCCTTACTTAAAGATAAACCAAAAGGAGATAGATAAAAAAATTAGAAGAGTAGATATGAAGAGAAGTTAAGCTCTACTTCAGGAGAAAAGAACACAAGGCTAGAGAGGTGGAATATTTTATTGGGGGAAAGAAAAGTGAGTGGAAGGGGTGATTAGGGATATTTATAGACAACAATTGGTACAAAACAAGATTGATTATGCTCAAATAAAAAAACCCTAATTTCTACCATTTGAATTTGATTTAAATGGGTGGATTTTGTTAGAGATATGATAACCTGTCTTCCGGAGCCAAAATGGTAATTTTTTGGAGAATACATATCAAATTCGCTAAGAAAATGGCAAACACAAGAGATGAAATGAACGATTAGCATGGAAGGAATCTCCCCATTGGAAAATATAATTTAGAAATTGAAGAAAAAATTCCAGAGTGTATAGAGGATATAGGTGGAAGAAGACAAAGCTGAGGTCTTCCTCTTCCTCAATTGTCCAAATTGAAGCCTCAAATAAGTTCAAGGCAGAAGCTAGAGCCTAATGTATGATAAGAAAGGTTAAGAATATTTAAAGACTATCTTAAAATAGGATTATCAAGGTTCCATTTGGTATAAGAAGTTTTTCCAGTAAAAATATGTTTTGAAAATGTATTTAGCTTGATGAAACAGCCAATCATTTTAGCCTACCAATCAATTGTTCTACCGAACAATCAATTGGCTCCCCAAACCAATCAATTGGTTCATAGAACCAATTGATCAATTCTCCTAAAAACTCATTTTATTCAATTTCAAATCTTACTAATCCAAATTTTTTCCAAACTCGATGATAGTTCCAAATTAAAATCAAACATTATCAAATTTTAATAGATACCATAACTTATCATTCAACAAACTTTACAAAAAGATGGGGTATTACAATGGGATGAGTGAAAACAACTTTCAAGGCTAAATATGGTTTTTATAAGTGGCTAGCAATAGAATTCTGGGTGTAGCTCATCAAGAGAGATTCTTTGAAGACTAAGAGGGTTTAATTCCAAGAGTGTAAAATTCAGGAAAAAATATTATAAAAAAGGGAAGAATAATTTAGGGATGTGTCCTATACATTATACAAGCCATGAGTTGACATATTTTATATTACAACCCATTAGTTTAGCCTTGATGGAATATTTGGGTCAAACTAGCACACTTGAGCGTATAAGGTGCTTACTTTTTTAATTATGGACCAAGGAGGGACTTAATGGTCATTATTAAAAAGTTTAATGAATTCACATAAGAAGAACCTGAAAGGGAGGTCCACAATTGGGGAAATTATCCACATTAGTTAAAATTAAGATTTACTTAGTAGTTCTTAGAATCTTAGAATCGTTATTTAATTAGTTGCAAGGTATATATTTTTAGTTGGTTTGTGTGTCAAAATTAGTTTAGATTTTTGTGCAAGTTTTTTTTTTTTTTACTTTTTCTTATCTTTCCATGTAGAATTCATATTTGAGGAGGTAAAGCTCATTTATTTAAATAAGCCATGGAAAGAGGATAATCAAGTGAAATTAAATAAAAGTATGAATCTTCAAATTAATTTCATTGTGAATTCTTCTACTTTATTATGATCTATGTGTGATTCATAATCGAGTTATTTTCTCAATATATATTTGGTTTTTTGAGAGAGTTAATTTATATTCAATTGAAAACATTCATATCTCTTCATAAATTTTCCCATTAACATACATATCCATACATAAATTCATCTTTAACATTCATCATCTGCATCCTCTTAAAACCGTAACTAACCCTATCCTATATTAACAATTTTTGACATATTAAAATCAACCATCAAAACACATTTTTACCCTCAATTAAACCTCATAATCTACCAGTAACCACCTTTCAATTAGTAATCATCCATCATAACCCATATATACAAACCCCCTAAAAAACTTTCAAGTTTGAGGGCAAATTTTTCTCAACAAGAGGAGAATGTGACACATGAGCATTCCAAGATTTTGAAAATTAGATTAGAAATAATGTTTTATAGAATCTATAGTTAATTTCTATGGAAATGAATTTACCCCATAATATATATGCCATGCCATTGGAAATTTTATTGAATCAATATTCTAGTGAATTTTTTTTAGATCTTAAACATGAGGTTTCTATATAAATTTATGATCATTTTACCATATACGTGTCAAGATAATTTTTTATGCTAAAGAGAATAAAGTATGTTGTGATTAGCATAATATATATGCCATTATCTTATTATACTTATTAATTAAAGTGTTATTAACTTAGTTAATAAATTTGTTGAGACATTATTTGGTTAATGAGTTTGTGTAATCATTAAGAAGTTAGATAGGATTCAACTTTTTATCTTATGATGCATTTATATCTTATTAAGATTTTGGTAGAATTTGATTGTTATTATTTTAAGGTTTAGTAGTTACTATTTAATGAATAGTGATTTGGTCATTAAAAGTTTTTAATTTATTTAGATTTTGTTTATTTTATTAGCGAGAATGTTACATGATGAAGTGGATATTGAAATATAAATATTCTATAAAAAATCTCATTATTTTTCATGATAGTGGAATTTGAATTTCAATAAAAATATGTTATTTGTATGATTTATTCTCTATTTTCTAATTTATTTTTAAGTGATAATTTAAATATTCTCTATAATTCTCCTATGTGGGATTATATGCAGATATCTAGTGAAGTTTACTATATATTTATTTATTAAATATAGATTAAAATTTTACTTTGTTTGATACTTTGTCCATATCCCTTCATTAAGAAATCATCATTTATTTATCATCATAAAATCAAATAAAATAGGGGATTTACGAAACCATCACTTTTGCAACACATCAAGGATGATGGTTCAAGAGCACTATTGTAGCTAACATGGGTAGTTAGGAGCTTTTGTGTAGCACAAAATGAAGCAAACTAAGAGGAGGAGGTTAATAGGGAATGATGAACACAACCTTTAGTTTGCAAAGTGACAGAGAAAGTGAATTGGGAGGAAGACACTAGAAGATGATGTTTGGAGACTAGAGAGACTAAGGAAGTGAGGAAAATAGGAAAAGGATCATATGAGTTGTGAATGTGTGAGAAATATACCAAAATGTATAGTAAGAATATTAACAAACCTATAAATGAGTTGATTTACGAGCTTATAACTAAGCCAGTTCACAAACAAATAAGTCGAGTTGACCTTGGCTCAATCTTGGTTTATTTAATAAACAAATATAAAATTATGGCTGACACTTTTTTTGTTTAGTTACATGGATGAGCCAAGGTGAATTCTTATGGAGCCTACTTGGGTGTTGCTTGTGAGATGATCTTATTTGTTTACTGCCTATAGGGATGTAACCAAATAGAATTGGATCACATGCTTTCTAGGATCTGTTTATTAAGGGCTTGGCTCAGCTCATTTATTGAGTTAAATGAGTCAATTTGGGCCTTTGAGTATGAAGAATTTGGGATCGAGCTCGCTTATAGTGCAAAAGCTCGCAAGCTTGACTCATTTACTATAAAAACTTATGAGCTCATTTGACTTATTAAAACTCAACTCATTTATATACAATCTAAACTTGAGTCTTATTTTTAGAATCATTTATTTAAAAAAAATTGAGCTTGAGCTCACCTTATTTAGCTCATTTCAGCTCATTTATGGTGGGTGTTCCAACCCATTCTCCCTTTCACCTTCCTAACATTTATTTTTACCCCATCAAAGTCAAAGTTTCTATTATTTATCCTAAAAACACATCAACTAATTCTATTAGAAATTTAGAAGGGTATAGTCTTTAAGTTGGCTCCTTCCTCTAGTTATAAAAAAAGTTATAGCTTCTACAGGTCAATAAGATCACAAAACCATATATTTTTTTCCTTTTTCAACATTTCAGTGTCTTGAAATAATTTTATTTACATACACCTCAACATATTGATTTCATTCTCTTTTTTTATTTTAGAAAAATAAAATTAAACTATCAATATGAGAGATGATAGTATTAAAAATTCGATAGGACCAGTTAGTCAGACTAGTTGACCATTGGTCAGAATGGTCATATTAATGAATAGGACCGGTGGCTAGAATGGTCAGATTAATAGACAATAGGACTCATGGAATTTCTGTCTAGTTGAAATTTTTTGATAAAAATCAAGAACCAACTAGTTAATATAGGAACCGATCTAGTTTTGTAAAAAAAAAAATAAACTTCTATTTCTACCCTTAATTTTAAAACTATATAGTATAATACTATAAGGGTAATACTGTAAGTTGGATATTGCCTAGGTTTGGGATTTGATAGGGGTGTTTGTTTATGTTTATGACTTTTTATCATTCTTCCTTTTCATTACTCTTGCTTCATCTTCGTTTTCCATTACTATGTAGTTGAAATTTTTTGATAGGTAAGTCTCAAATATCTTTTTTATTTTGTCCATTCTCCATTTTTGCTTAATTATTGTCCGTTCTCCATCTTAGCTTGAGCTTGAAATATTATATTCATCCCTTACACCCTAGCTTAAGATTAATTAGTATCTATTCTCCATTGTTGTTTGATCATTTTCCATTCTCCATTATAACTTAATTTTTATTGAGATCAACTATTAGCTAGATGTTAGCATTGATTTTTAGCTTCAATTATTATCCAAGATTCAACAAACCCAAACAATCTCAGTTCCACTTGTAAAGATTCTTTGGAGCCTTCATAAAATAGATAAAATGACCTAGGAAACCTAGAAGAATGTATGTGAGCTACACCTCAAGCTCTTCGGCTAAGGTCCATAGGGTTTCAAGTTCTCTCTCTTTTAAGGGGTTAGTCCCTAGTAATCTAGGTAAAGTTAACCTCTGAAATCACCTTCCTTACATCATTTTTCTCTTCTTCCCCAACCTTGACTTTTGACTTCAGGAATGAAGCCTCTTTTAAGGAGGTAGTGATATAATACCCCAAATTTTAGCTAAACCTAATCCCAAGTGCTTTACCTTATAAACTAATCCTAATCTTGAGAAATCAATGTTTCCATATTTTTCTAACTCTCTAACCCTAGAGTTTTAATGTAATCCCTTTAGATTGATAATTAAACTATCCTAATATCCTAACATAAATTATATTAATCTTATCCTAATTAAAAACCAAACATATTATTTATATCTTTTTTTTATTTTCTCTTCTTTTTCCTTTCTTCCTTTAGCCAACCTTCTCCCCTTCCTTTTCCTTTTTCCCCTTTCTTTTTTGCGTAAAACATTATCCTTAGATAATGCTTAACATGCACCCATTACCTCCCTATCACCTACCAAGCCACTCCTTACCCCATCAACCTATCAACTCCCAACCCCTAGGATCGTGGGTAGGGATTGAATTTTCAATTGACCGCCACCCTCCTCCTTTCTCAACCCTATATGTATGTGTATGCATATATATACCCCATAATTAATTCTCCCAACCACCTCTATCCTCCTTTCATTTTTTTTATAGAAATTTCAACAAAAAGGGAAGCCTGATTTCCTTCATTAGCTTCTACCTTGTCGTCGCCAAAGAAACAACAAAACTCACCACTACCATCCCTCACTAAAGCACCCTTACCCCCTTAGGTCACCTTTGTTGTTACTACCCCCCAAAAAATGGCGATGAATGGTGGATTTATAAAAAGATTATAAAAAGGTCTATGGAGATGAATGGTGGATTTGGAAATAATTTTGCCAAATATATAAGATTTGCATAAAATAACGGTTTTGTTATTATCAAGGGCATTTTGGTCAATATGGATTTAATATGAGAATCATGGTGTTTTAATGTATTATATCATCTGAAATATTCTAAGGAATTTATATAAAGTGCTTAGAGTTGTTTTGAATGACCTAAGTGTAATACCCTAAAATGTTATTTTAGGATTTAAGAATAAAATAAGGAATTATTGGATAAGATTTAATTATATATACCATTTCTAATAAAATAAAATAATAATAATTATGACAATAAAAGAAGAAAAATGATGTAGGGGCATAATTAGTAGATACAAAATTTAATTACTATCCTAAGATAAGTTATAAATGAATTATAATAATTTCTAAATTAATAAAATTATTATTTTTTTTTTATTATTCCTAAAACTCCAAAAAAAATTCAAACCACCCTACCACCCCTTTTTCCCTTTTTATTCTTTTTTTCTTTCATATTTTCTTCCTTTCCTTTTTTTTTTCCTTCCTTCCCCTCTTTTCTTTCTTTTCCTCCCTTCCCCAGCCTAGTTTTATTTTTCTTTCGTCCCCCTAATCGGCCCAAGCCCGTGCATAACACCCCCCCTCTTTTCCTTTTCTTTCCCTCTCCTTTTCCCTTTTCCCTGTACCTCCTCCTTCTTCTCTAATCAATGCAGCTAGAACATGGCCACTTTGTAGCTCCCCCTCCCCTCTCTCCCTACTCCTTTCCCCATTTATCCCTACAAAGTGTACAGCAAGCATGTCCCTGCATGGTCCCCTCCCTCTTGCAAACCCCACAACCCCTCACCTACTTCCCCTAGCCCCATGAATCTGTCCCCTGTCCCCCTACCGCATTGCTGCTCCAACCTACACTCTAGCTGGCAGCCACTAACCCCCTCCCTTTGTCTTCTTCCCTCTCTTTTCCACTTCCCCAATCCCTACACTTATAAATACTCTCCCCACTCCCTCCTTTCTTCTCTTTCTCTTAGTCGATCCACTCTCCCTAACCTTATTCACATCGCCCAAATAGTCACTGCTACTGTGGCTAACAGGTAGTGCCACCATCTCCACACCCTCCCTTCCTCTTCCTTACATCACTATGCACCCAATGAACCACTCCCATGCCCCCTTTTGTAATACCCCAAAATTCACTACTTATTTTATATAAAAAAAAAGTGAAAGAATTTAAATTTTAAAACTTATGAATTATGGGGATGTTGCCGCCACACTTAGTACTAGACCAGTTCACTCCGACCATTCCAGTACCAAGTGCTAAGGCTAAAAAGATTAACATTAAACTTAAACCGAGAGTTCATACGATGAATTAAAAAGATCATAACATAGAAATCAGAGTACGCATAAAAGTTTATAATCAATAACTAGGTAGAAATCAGAGTGAGAAATCAAAATTCCTCGGAGGGAATAATCTTACAATCGATAAAAGGTTTAATTGAAATACTCAATACAAGGTAATAAATCAAAAGAATAAATGCGATAAAAATAAAATAACATAATGAAATAAAACCACATGAAGAGTAAATATGGCCACAACATTCTCAAACTTAGAGCTAACCACAAGCTCAACACTCAACCCCGCCTGATGTCTCGCCCACCTGCACAAATTCAAAAGGTCCTACTACTCATGGGAATGAGCAGCACCCATAAAAAGGGTGATCAGTACACTACGTACTGAGTAAGGTAACTGTGCACTAAGACCAACACATAAAATCACATAAATAATGTAGAAGAAATAAAGAAGCATATAGTCCAACATGATAACGTAATAGTGTACAATCATCAGAGTAGATACATAAAGGCCCATTCATAGTCCGGATTAATTATTTAATTAATCTCTTATTAGAAATTATTTCACACTATACTTTTTATCAAATCCATGCAAGTACAGGAACCCCACTATTATAGCCGGTGGACCGAATACACATAGGGCACATAGCTCCTAACTACTATTATTACCGGTGGACCGGAAGCACACAATGTATAAATCTCCTGACCACTATTATATCTGGTGGACCAAAAATACACGGGCCATAAGGCTCCTGACCACTATTATTTGCCGATGGACCAGTCTAGCCCCGACTCTCATA